>JBBPOJ010000369.1:0-29004 GCA_038091395.1 Leccinum rimulosum
CCCGTTTTGCACAGTTTCGCGATCACGATCCGTTAAACGTGCATCCAGAAGCCCCTCGAGGTGTCGGGAAGTGGGATGTCACATGGCTCTGCGGTAGATGTTATTGTAAGCAGCTTCTGAACTTTGTCAGGAACAAACCAGATCCGAGGCCGCCTCAGGAAGTGGACTTCCATTGTTGATAAGAATGAGAGTCCAGGTCACCGGGAGGGAACACCTAGCCTAATCGACATGGCTCAGGGAAGTAGAACGCCAGGTATTCATTGACATGGTGTCGGGCAATCACCAGCAGAAAATATTGACAAATGACGAAACCAATGGCCTATCCCAGATTTTAAAGCTGGCACACGCACAAAATAGCAAATCAGTACGAGCACACGGAAACGTGAGCAATGTCACACCAAGACAAGAAACGTGTTCCAAAGATCCGGAGAGCTTGATTACATCGGCTACTCCTCGTCCATCTCGTCATCCTCGTCCGCATGCTCCTCTTCTGCAGGTACACCCTCTAGCTGTGCGACCACCCCTGTGTCAGAATCCCACCGTGCTTTTAATCCCACTCTAAACTCGACCATCTTCTCCCCAATAAGTTTCAGCAGTTGTGCCTGCTCGCTAGTGAGCACTTTTCCTTTTTCGCATATCTTATGCGGTGTTTCTAACGTGGGCACACCCCTCTTCAGTGTCGTAGATAGCCCAAGCTTGCGCAGTTGAGGTTCCTCGTTATGGGGAAACGGTTCCGGTGGGTCAGAGTGTACTCGCATCACAGGTCCTGCGGCGAGTATCACTGTCCGGCTGGCAATGTTGCCCGTCCTGGCAAAGTCGGCTTGTCGGAAGTCATCGAACCACTCGATCACTTCCTGCGGCTCTGTGTCGGTAAATAACAAACCGACTTGGCCTTTTATTTTCTGTGTGCGATGAGGGCCATGAGTTGCATGAGGGAACTAGACCAGGAAGACGCACCTCGGCAAGTTTATGCAGTCCTGGCTGATGCTCCTCCTCTGGCGTATTTCCAAGTGCTTTTGCCATCACCGCAGCCCTACCAAAAAATATACGTGCTGAACTGGATGACTATCAGACCAAAAACTTTCTGCGATGTCACCACACTCACTCTCGCCAGAGATTTCGGACGGTTTTAAGATGTGTATTGCGCATCGCACCGACCTCGAATAGCCAGCAATATTTCCATTTTTCTGCGCTTTTTTGAATCTATCGAGGTCTCGCACCGACGATGGGGAACGGTCGACGATGTTGTGCGCACCTCGTTAAGAAGCGCATTTTTGTGTTCTCTGGTCTTTTTTGAGACCTTCGTGAGGGATACTGGTCAAGAACGAAAACTTGATGTCACTGGCAGTCAAACGATCGTATGGACTCTCGATCTCACCGACTTTTGAGCGTTTTGACTTGGGCATGGTCGATTTTAGTGATGTGAAAAGTCCGCTCAAACGTTCCCTGAGTCAGCGTACATCGATGTCGGCAATTTCATCAGCTGAACTGTGGGCCCTTGAGGAAGCCCTCCTCAATACCTCAAAAAAAGTCAATCTTCACGACAGATTTAGGGCCCTCTTCGCACTCAAGTCACTCAGAAACGACGATGCAGTCGCGATCATATCGAAAGGTACGCTTCGATTTCTACCCAGCACCTCGTCATCTTGACCCAACCTTGCGATCGACAGCCTTTGATGATCCTTCTGCACTTCTCAAGCACGAGCTAGCCTATTGTCTTGGACAAATGAAACAGACATCCGCACTGCCTGTCCTCGAGGCGGTTTTGCGGAAAGAGGACGAGGATCCAATGGTCCGGCACGAGGTATATCGTCCTGCCGATCCATCTCTTCGTCAGCGTCCGGTCTGACAGTCGTGCGGGACAGGCAGCAGAGGCAATGGGTGCTATATCCTCCACGGCATCTGTCCCGATCCTGCGCGAGTACCTTTCTGATCCGAATCGAAGCGTACGCGAGACGTGCGAGATCGCACTCGCGAAGATCGACTGGGACAACTCGGAAGAAGGGAAGAAACATCACGCAGACAGAGAGTCTCAGGACACAATACCGTGCGCCTGTCCCTTCCGATTCCTCACTCCCTGTCTTGCTCACCCGGGTGCGCCAGTACGTATACCTCGATTGATCCCGCTCCCCCGGCTTCTCGCCTCCTGTCGGGGCAACCCAAACCGGACGATGTAACGGAAGGATCAATATCGTCACTGAGAGAGAAACTGCTCGATCGAGAACTGCCACTCTTTGAGAGATACCGTGCGATGTTTGCCTTGCGCAACATCGGCACGCCGGCAGCGGTGGACGCGCTCGCATGCGGTTTCTCTGATGACAGTGCTCTTTTCAAGTAAGTGAGCCGAGCACTCGGAGGTGTCTCGTCCTTGAGATGGTCGCAGGCACGAGATTGCGTTCGTCTTTGGCCAGTTGTTATCGCCCCATTCCGTACTGTCATTGCTCAAGGTTCTCCGTGACACGGGCGAATCCGATATGGTACGACATGAAGCAGCGGAAGCTCTGGGGGGCATCGCAACCCCCGAAGTGCTTCCTCACCTGAGGGAATGGATGACTCGGGATGATTCACCGACCGTTGTCCGTGAGAGCTGCCAGGTGGCCATCGACATGTGGGAGGTAGGTGGTCATTTACTCTGGCCGTGTGGTACGCTTTTGACCGCTCGCATTCAGTACGAGAATTCTGGCGAGTTCCAGTACGCGAACACGCTCGAGACTGTCCGTACTGCTGAACCTGCGGCTGCATGAGATTTATTAGGTAAAGGAGATTTCATGTTGACAACGACTGGATAGAATAAAACCACAGATAGACATGTCAAACCATAGCTCGACAGCATTGACTGTACATAAACTATAATTACAGTATCGAGAACGCGCGATGTGTGATTTTTACTCAGTATCGAACACCATGGCCCTGACCTCAATAGATTGCCTCTGAGGAGCGTCCGGTGGACTAGTGCTGTCGTCGAATGCGGCATGAGCCGTTAGACGTGCCTTGTCGGCGTCAGAATCGAAAGACTTGAAAATGATGACTTCGTCCGGGGTTTGGTCAGACAAGTAATACCACTTGTGTGCGTTATTGCATTTCACGTCGAACATTGAACCTTCGCGACCGGGAAGGATGACGCGGGTTGAGACCAGGTCGTTCTCAGGATCGATGGAGCGGTAGTCAGCTACAGCGAGTGGCTCGTGGGCTACAGGGTTAGCGATGGGTCTACGGGGTATGTGAGTACATCCTCGATTCGACTGCACCTACTGCGCACCTCCAGACGTTGATGATGCGATATCGGCCTTTCATGAGACGCTCGGCCTCATCAGGGAGGTGATGTTTTACACGTGGACCCGCGTCAAATGTCTGGTCAGCATGAACGCGTTTCTAAAGCCAAAGTCAATACAAGAGGGCTACGGAGAGGAACACGACGAACCACTGGGACGTTGACCGGCGGGTTCTCGGTAGACACGTGCTGGCCCGGGTGAGCGAGACTCCGTCTGATGATATGATTGAAGACGAAAACTCTCTTTGCGCCGGCATGCTTCTTCAGCATTTCCTCTACCTCTGCATAGTACGCTGACTTGATCTTGTCTTCATCGGCAAAGTCCTTCTCGATGCTAGGGTAGTTGACAAACTGGAACCCGCTGACATCGAGACCAAAAGAATCTTCCTTTCCTCTTGCGTCATGGATGACGACTGCGCGAGTGTCCTGGCCTACGTTGGTCCTTGGTGTGTACGGGGGAGCATACATGTAGGGGGGTTGGTCATCGAGGGGGGCATAATAGTTGAGAGTCGTCTGCAAGTCGCGGGGTGAGAGAACTTGGATGGTCATTGCAACTTGCAATGACTCGGAGGCTTCTGTCTTATGCTGTATTAATATTAATCCGTATTCGCTTCATCATCCGCGTACTATAGCCGGCACCTCTACAACCATCCACGGTGTGCCTGACTAGTCCTTTGTCTGTGTGCGAAGAGAGATCCTCATGCCTGCTTGTTCATCCGTCAGGACACCCCTCTCCGAGGATCAGGGTCGGACCGTCGGGCAACTTGAAGCGATGCACAGTACGAATAGGGGCAGGTAAGGGAGCAATAATGGGTAAGGATTTCGAGCATGCGAAGGCTCTCGTCAGGGGGCTGCCGCTACCCCGACCGCTGCCCATCCAAGTCTGTTTAGGGTTCAGCTACCAATCTTAAGCCCTATCGAACGAGCTGGCCAGACTCACTGAGGCGACTGTGGCGATACGAGTGCGCGACCCCGGATAGATTGGTTGCATAGTGGGGTGCACGAGTCGGGAGTCGGGAGGCTTCCTAGTCGAAGGGGGGAATGGGAGGTATTCGCCTCAGGCTACACTTTTGCGTTGCCATGCGGTCTCCACGCTGGCACGGTGCCAACGCTGGATCGCTCTTCGCCATTCTTACAGCAGGATTCGATGAAGCGACACAGACATCGTTCTTTTCAAAACTGAGGGTGTCTCGTCTTCAAGATGGTCGTAGTGTGGCGTAACCTTGAGTCACTCTGCGAATTGACTCATCCCAATTACATAGATTCCGCGACTCACTATAAGGAGGTTTACATTCTGCGTATCAACTTCTAAAACTTGAGAAATATGCATAGAGTCCTATCAAAGTATAATCATATCTCACAATTAAGCATAATAAACGTCGGAAATGAACGGTAATCCATGATCAATGAATACGCGCAATGTGAGATTACTCAGTGTCGAACACCAGGGCCCTGACCTCGATGGATTGCCTCTGAGGAGCCTCAGGTGGACTAGTACTGTCTTCAAAGGCCGTGTGAGGTGTCAAACGTGCCTTGTCGAGGTCCGAATCGTAGCACTTGATAAGCGTGACTTCGTCCGGGGTTTGGTCAGACAAGTAGTACCACTTGTGCTCGGGACTGTACTTGACGCTAAAGGTGGCACCTTCGCGATGAGAATAGATATGGCGAGTTGAGACGAGGTCTTTGTCGGGATCGATGAAGCGGTAGTCAGCCACCGCGAGTGGTTCGTGGGCCACGGGGTTAGCGATGGGTCTACAAGATACGTGAGTACATTCTCAATTCGACTGCACTTCCGGCGCACCTCCAGACATTGATGATGCGGTATCGACCTTTCAGGAGACGCTCGGCCTCATCGGGGAGGTGATACTCTACACGTTGGGGAGCGGAGGCAAATGTCTGGTCGACATGAACGCGTTTCTAAAGCCAAAGTCAATGCAAGAGGGCTACGGAGAGGAATATGACGAACCACTGGGCCACGGGGCGGCGTCTTGGTAGACACCTGCTGATCAGTGGGCTTCCGCCTGATGGTGTGATCAAAGATGTAAACTCTCTTTGCTCCGGCATGCTTCTTCAAGATTTCCTCTACCTCGGCGTAGTACGATGACTTGATCTTGTCTTCATCGACAAAGTCATTCTCGACGCTAGGGGAGTTGATAAACTGGAACCCGCTGATATCGAGACCAAAAGAATCCTCCTTTCCTCTTGCGTCATGGATGACGACCGCGCGAGTGTCCTGGCCTACGTTGGACCTGGCTACGTGTTTGGGAGGTTCGTCGATATAGTTGTACGGGGGTTGGTCACCGAGGGGGACATAATAGTTGAGAGTCGTCTGGGCGTCGCGGGGTGAGAGAACTTGGATGGTCATTGTAACTTTGAGTTGGAACGAGGACCGACTCTGGTCTTATAAAGGTGTGTGCTTGGTAAGAATGAGCGGGGAGGTGGCAAAGATGGCGCAACGAGCTGACGAAGCACATCAGTCATGATGAGGAGAAGAAGAGCGTCGATGACGAGGTTGATGACTTTTTGCTTTGTCACGGTCATCAGATGACAGCCGAGTGCGCGATCCTCGCCGTCGCAGCAGCAACGCAGACAGTCCATGCCCTTCTGCAAAGCATGTCCTTGACAAACCTCGCTCGGGGCACAGCTGACGCGCGATTCTAGGACTCGTGAAAGACGTCGTCCTCGACGAACAAGCCTCGTCTGTGCCGTGGACGATAGTGAACAAGTACTACACCGCCGACGTCGAGTTCCTTGTCCACCCATTGGATGCGATCAGCAACTCTCCCTTGGCCCCCGCTCTCTTGTTTGTCTGGAACAGAGGCGAGGTACCGTCCACGTTTGTCTCTTGTCGCGCGCTTATCGCCCGTCTTTATTAGCCTTACCGCGATCACATCCGCAAACTTTCTCAACTCGCATCTCAGCACGAGTTCGAGGTTGCCCTCGCCATAAGACTGCCACCCACTGGCTCGACTTTGCCCACAGAGATCGAGGATGACCAGGACATAGACGCCTACTTGTCTTCCAAAGGCTTCGAGTTCGTCGATGTCCCAGACGTCGAGCCTCCTTTGCCCGACCGCACGGGTGAGCCTGTATGCGTCTCCTCTGCAAACCAGTGCTCACCTATTCGTCCCCAGGCATCCCTGGCATTCCGCGAGTCGTCGATGCATTGAGCACCATCATGTGGCCATCGATGGTTCAGCAGAACTCCAAACGCACCACGACTGGCTTCATCGGTGCAGCGCAAGAGAATATTTCCTCAGATGACTATCACAATCTCGTGAGGCTCGTCGGCCAGAAAATATCAGGGGACGACGGCGATCGTATGCAGCGAGAACTCGAAGAACTCGAACGTTGGCTCGATGAGGACACATTATCTGGCGATCCAGACGAGCGATCTGCCGACAGTGAGGACGATGCCATTCCTTGGAGCACCGTCGTTACCCCAGGAACCTTATCTCCTTCCTTGAGTGGCTTTCTTCCGAATTCGCGCCCTGCCACACCCGATGCAGGTTTCGACGACGATTTCACTTCCTTTGTCTCTGCCTCGCCTGAAACTGAGGCTGGCATCCCTACAACCTCTTCCGACAGTTTGTCGTCCCACCCAAGGTTTACCTCTCTTGTGTCCACGGACTTCAGCTCTACCTTCTGCTTCGACTCTGCTTCGTCTGGTCGTTCAACTCCCATTTTAGATGAAGACTTTGACACCTCGCGCTTAGCACCTCGCGAAGCTTACAAATCCCTCGGTTCTGTGTCAGACCTTGGCAACCCAGACAAGGAGCCAGTTTATTTGGAACGGTCATTTGCCATTGGCGACGGAGAAGGCGAAGACATGCCAACACGGGCCGAAATTGCGCAAACCTCCCTCAAGATTTTCGGCCACATGCCTCTATCACTCTCTTCTACGCAGGAACGAGGCGAACAGCCACACGCCGTTCTTGGTGACGCGCAATCGCAAGGTTATCCTGCCGAGGAAGTCGATATCGAGATGACCGACGTTGATCTCGAGCGGTTTGATTTGCAAAGCGTGCTAGGCGTGCTCCAAGGACTGAAAGAGGAGATTGCTGGGATGCCTGATAAGGAGAGGAGGAAGGCTGCGGCGAGGGTCGCCCTGGGCCTTGCGTACGGGTTCGGCAGCGACCCACATCCCGAAGCGACCGACGAGGTTGTATGATCAACAGACGGGCGCCGACAGATACCTTTTTCTTTTGTGGTAAAATAACGTATGGATCACGTTTGTAAACATCTACTGGCGCAATTACGACGCAGCAAAAGCCTTGAATCAGTTAATTGTATAATGTACATCTAGTCATTTGTTTCCCCACAGCAAAAAGATAGGCAAGAACTTCACACCGCAGTTTCATTTTCGGCCTTGCCAGTTTCATCTCTGACCCCTCCTTCTGCAAAGCTCATGATTCCCACCAAGTCAAGCTTCGAAACCACATCCTCGGCCTCTGCCACGTCCATTTCGGCGAGCACCTTGTTCACTGCCTCCAACGTTCCTACCCTGAGCCCATCCTTGAGAGCATCGCTGAATCCTTCAAAAACTGTCCACCGCATCATCAACGCTTTGCGAACTTCTTCGATGTCCAAGTCCTCCATTCCGGGGCCCTCAAGGACAAGCTCTTCGGGCGGCGGACCGTCAGGCACATTGAAGCTGATGGTGGACTCTGAGTTTTCGGGCACAAGCTGGATCTGCTCTTTCTGTGAAGTGGAGGAGGCTTCAACGGCAGTGGCCGCCACGCGCGTGACAAGATGAGCATAAGTGTCCTCGACGTCTTTGACGAAGATGGGTATGGCGCGTTTATCGCCCGAGATCATCCTAGAGTCGCGATGGCGAAGATGATCAGTCTTGATGGGAACAGGCCACATATGAGGTGACAACCCACTTTTGGAAGAAGACGCGCACTCCGTCGCGGCCCAACTTGTCGCAGTATTGCAAGAGCAAACTTTGGTGTACGCACTGCTTAGCATATTTACTGTGTCCATCGCTCTCTGCCTGGAAGGCGGCGACGAGTAGGGCGTCGGATGCGCCTGGAACGACGACGTCGCGGTTGCTCTGTATGAAGGCAAAGGATTGGGCATAGTCCCAGAGCGCCAAACGGGAAAAGCGAGCGAGGGACGGGGTGAGCTCCGGTAGATCCTCCTGTTCCTCATCCTCGTTAGAGGTGTCCGCATCCGGAGGAGGCGCGTGGGAGGAGGAGGCGACAGGGTTGAGTACTTCGTAGGCCGTTGCTGTGGTCTTTGGAATCGGAGTCGTGTCCGCAATCGCGTTCTTGATCGGCGGCGGGGTAGGCTTGGGAGGAACGTACTGCACAGCGTGGTCAAAGGAAGAGCATAGCGGGTAAGCTGGAGAGGGGACATGCCTTGCTCTCCCAGCCCTCGTGGATGTCATCGCTGGTGATGTGCTTCTTCTGCTCTTTGATCTCTTCTTCGAGATCAACCTGAAGCTCCTTCGTATGATCAGCGAGCTGGGCGATGTGCATTTTCATGCCATTGAGGACGGCCTTTTCTTGCTCATCCTGGGGGAGAGCTTTGACGCTGTCGTAGATCTGGATGAGGAGGGATAAGATCATGGCGTCGTATGTGGGCTGGTTTTTTGCATTGGTAGGCGGCGCTGCGGGAGATGGCTTCGACTGGAGGCGATCGACGAGATACTGGAAGAAGGCGAGGCCGATGAGGGACTTTCCAGCGTCGGCTTCCTCTGCGAGATCACCCGCTGTGGTTGCGGTTGCGCCTGCAATGCGCTGTTCGATCCTGAGGAGGCGGGGGCGCAGAACGTCGTTGCAAGCGATCTCTGCGTTGAGCGCATCGATCTTATGTTTGCGAGACTCGCGCTTCTCGTGAATGTCGCGCTGCTTCCATCTAACGAGAGAGCGTTTGTCGACGTTGGGATGGCCCTCGATGTCGGAGTCGTCAGAGAGTTCGAGTTGGTCCCACTTTGAGTAGTTGAGAGGCATCGTGGATGTCGCGGATGAGCGCTGTCAAGGTCGCTTTTCAGGCTCACCGAATATGTTGACCGTCGTTGAGTCCGTCGTTGAGGTCGTAATAGCCGACGGGGTCCGTGCGAGTGGAGTGGCTGAGTTTTCCATCTGATTCTTTGCTCCCAACACCCACCACGCTCAACATGCACACCGACATCGAGCAACCTTTCACCAACGCCGTGGACGCTGCTACCACTCTCCGTGCTGCCGCTTTGCTCTCTAGAAAGCGTCGCAAGGTCATTCCTGACGCGCCCGCTCTGCCTCCTCGTCTCGCCGCAGAGCCCACCCTTCAGCTCGACTATGGCTACGACGACCCAGGAGCCGTCATGTTCGACCCCCAGCTGCCCCACTTCACCCCACAAACTGCCCAAGAACCAATGGACCGCTTAGAAGACACCGAGGACGGTCAGATTCGCGAGGAAGGCGAAATCAGCGACACTGAAACCTCGCCTCCACCACGACGCTCCCCCACTCCGCCCCCAAGGCTGAGACACAGACCGTTCGTCTCCCAGCCTCAGGAATCCGTCAGCACTGAAAGCCCCTTGTCTCCACCCCCAACGTCTCGCATCGAGGCTTCAACAATTTCCCCGCTGGAACCGTCTGACGCACTGGCATCCCAAACCGCCAGTCTCGAGCCTTTCGTGCTTGAGACGTCTACCTACCTGCTTGATACCAATCATGTCAGACCAGGCCTCACCAGTTCGTCGTCGTCAGCCCCTCATCCACAACCAACCTCCTAACTTTTGCTCCAGTGACCCAAGATCAATACAACACCACCAAGGACATCGTTCTTGAGCTCCTTGGATGGGGCGTCCCTCCAGAGTATTTCTTGGAATGCGGCTTGAGCCGCCATGTCATCTTTTACGTTTTTTCCGAGCTCAATTTGCGGCTTCCGGGCAATTTGGATACAAGTGGGCTTATTCCCTACCCGACACCTGAGATGCTCGCGCTTATACCAGTTTCTCCATCCCTGTCCTCGCGCTCGCTGCATTCTTGCTCGTCTACAATGCCGCCTCCGTCTGTCATCCCAGCTCGGGTTTCACTTGCCGAGCGCATGAGCATGGACAACGCTGAAATTCGCATGTCCTCGCCTGAGCCCTCTCCGTATATCAAGACCGAGCCGAATTCGCCATCGTCCATTGATCTCTCCCATTCCCATTCGTTGCTCGCCATAGAGCAGCAACGACGCCAGGAATTACTCGCTCGCAAAGCTGTCATTGCCTCTCGAAAGGCTCGCCAAAGTGAACCTCCAGGCTTTGCCGCTTCACCCGTGGACCAGGACGTCAACATGGGCACAGTTCCTCCTCAATGCGTCGACGATTTTTTAAAGACGATTGAGCCTCCTTCGCAACTGGATACTTCTGAAACCGACAACCCCATACGAGGATCTTCCATGGGTTCAACCTCCTTTTCGAGTTCGGAACGTATGGATGTCGACGACATGATTCCTGGTCTACCTCTAGTTGACTCATCCAGGGATGCTTCCACTTCCTCAGCAGGACCACAGTCCAAGTCTTCCTCGAGCACGACCATCTACACCGAATATCAATCTCACATGGCATCATCTACCGGATCAACCGATAACTCAGGCGCTACTAGCAACGGCGCAGACACGGCGACGTCTGCGGACGTGACCGACTTAGGCTCACTCACGCCCATCCTTCAAGGCAACCTGAGTTATACGTCGTTGGATGGGGACAGCGGCCATCCACAGCGCCGAGGAATGAAGCGTCCTGTGGCAGCTGACTTTGTAGATTTTGACAGTAGCCCGGGACCCTCGCGTGCTTACGGAAGCTCGTCTTCTAACGGCTACTCCAACGGAGGTCCGTATCCTAACTCTTCGTCCAGGCGCAAACCCGGCAGTTTTGCTGGACTTAGTGGCATGCGTCGTTGTGTCATCGAGTTGAGTGATAGTGAGGACGACGGTGACAATCAAGTGGGGGATTATGAAGGAAACGACACTCGAGAATATTCCCCAGCAATTTCTACGGGATTTAACTCTCGCGCTCCACCCCGGCTCTCCGCGACCCCGACCATCAATGGCAATACAGGGCAGCCGCTATCCACGGGTGGCACGACTGCGCTCGCAGAAAAGGAGGAAGAGATCAAGCGAATGCGATTGCTTATCGCTCAAAGGGAAGAGAAGAGATCGAAGAAGCTCGCGGCTGTAAGCTCATTTATACTTTTTGCGCATGAGATGCTTGACTTGCACTCGTAGATGTCTGGGAAGTCAACGTTGGCCAATTCCGAGGCGCCAACCCTGGAATGGCCATTGATGGTAAAACAAGAAGAACCGCTCCTCGGTCCACTGAATCGCAATGATTCATCAACGCTGAGCCCTTCACAAGACTGGGAGAACCACTACCCTTCCGTTCCGGAATTGACAAGAAGACATGGTTCGTGTCGTTTGTTATCTCACCGTTGCTGGTCCGGACGCGTGCATTCCGCACGGCGATCATACGATCGGTTTGATCCTGCGTTGACCCCTTTTGGATTCAGGTATATCGGTTACAACAGTCGATGGCAAGTCCGATTCCCTGTCCCCCGGCAGCTCGGCGACGGTCCACACTCCCGGCACACCTGGTTCCACCAGCAATCGGAATGACTTACCAGTGCAAGAGACATCCACCATTGGTTCTCTCTCTCGGTTCTCCGCCAGTCCGACAGCCGGCTGATATATTTCTTTTGCTTTCTCCCCCCCTCTTTCCGTGGCATGACATTCTTTTTGTTTATATTTTATTTCGTCGTCGTTCCCTTTCAACTTTTGATACTTTGATTTTTTAACCTTCTTGTTTGTATTGTGTCACCGGTGTGGTTTCACTTTCATTAACGCCGGTGGTTCATTGGACTGGGGGTTGCAGGACGCGAACATTCCGCGCAGGACGGAGAGTCTGAAGACGATCAAGGTATGTTCTCCACCACTGCCCATTCCCTTGTTCGCTTCCCCTTGCGTCGGTACTCATAACCCTGCTTTCGGTGTTGTCCCCTGTGACTTCCCTTTAACGGCTTGCATAGACTTGATGGTTACCGGAGAGACACAATCCGCACAAGTGGCAAGAATCCGTTCCTTTTTTCATGTTAGGTTGCTTCCCCCTTCCTAACTTCGCCCCCTTTTGCTCTTCCCCCTTCTCTCCATGCGACACCGTAATGGTATACTTAGGTTCCCTCCTCGAAAGAGGATATTCATCAAGAGTCCTTGGCCGCCGGTGATTCCAGCATATCATCGTCGGCACAGGTGCGTCTTCCAGCCTGGCTTGTTATGGAGGCCATGTGGCCTGATATGTTGATGTATGCTGATGTAAAGTGGTGGTTGCCGTTCACGATAGGTCCTCCGGCCCCAATTGCCGCAATCACGAAATGAAGCACCTCCGCAACTATCAAGATCTGGGTTTCCATTGTACGATTCCCCTCTCGTTCGATATCCGCTCCTTCGACCTCGGGTCGGACCGGATGCGAACGCTGGGAATGCCTCTTTCGTCAACATGCAGTCTGAGATAACTATGGCGCCGCAAGCCAGTGCCCGTAGTACCTCCCCTGCTAGTGTACCTTTTCCTTCCCCTATCTCCTGTACTACCGGTGCTGTGTCCTCTCACCCTTGCTCTCCTATTCCTCTCCCAGACCTCAAGCAACTGAAGCAAACGGTGCTGCATCGATCGTTTGCACAATTGTCAAGGCTCAGTATGGATCTCCGAGTGTGCTCATACGAGGTGCCCGGAGGGGGTGTATGCCGTGACAAGGATTGCGGAGAGCTGCACCTCAACCGAACAACGCAGGAGCCGAGTGGTACGTCGTGAATTTGCTTCATGTGCGAGCTGACTGAACACATGAATCGCGCCGTTTAATTTATTGGTTGGTGGGTCATAGATCCGGAGGTTGCGGCATACGTCCATGAAATGCTTCCACGGCCGTGGAACGGACGGTGCGACGTGCGGGCAATTGAAATTGCGCTCGAGGGCGTTCGCTTGCGTGGAGGCGCCACAGAGGTTGACAGCCGAGTCCGGGAGGCGCTTGGTGGACTCGGTATACCGATTATTTGATCACGCTGACATGAATGGTCTCTTGCTTGGCCAGATCGTGATCGACACCCGAGGAAGCATGCAATTCTTTTTCTCTTTTTTCTTTTTTTTTTTTGTTCTTAAAAAAAGAAAAGAGCGAAAACCCCAGTCGATGGTCAAAATGATAGGAAAGAGCGCGGAGCGCCACAGGAGCGTTGGCTCTTGAAGACGGAATGATGTACTTGACTCGCTCTTGGATCCCCCCAGTTTCTGTTATTGTTTTTGTTTTTTTTTTTGTTTTTTCAAAATAATATAATTTTTGGCTGTGCACCCGATTGATTCCGAAAAAGGGTAATGATGAATAATCATCCGCGGAAAGGGGAATTATGAATTCCCAAAAGGAAAGATGTGGGAGTGGCGGCTGCGGAAGCAGATGTTGTGCCGGGAATTACCGGAATGTGCCTGACGGTGGAGATATACTCCGACGGCCAAATAAACAAACACATTGGGCCATCGTCTTTTTTTGATCGTCCAGACTGAGACAACACACGCCCCCCGTTGACATTCCCTCCCTTTTCCACCTCCTTCCAACTTCAGCGATTCCTTTTAAGGACGCCCTCGCTGACATCGTCACCTGCCCGCTCATCGTCGTGCACATCCCCAACACTTTCTCTCCCTCCCGCTCTCCGCCTCTCGTCGCCATCGACGCACTCTTCCCCCCTCAAACTACATGGCCTATCGCCATCACCCATCTACATCCAACAGCTCACCATCTTATCCGTATTCCAAGACCGCGGCTCATCACGGTCAGCAGCCTTCCCTTTCCGGCCAAAACCTCCAGGACGACCCTGCCTCATCCTCACCGACAATGCGTAAGCGCCAGCGCACAGGCCTCGATATCAACAACTCTGCTGTAGCCGATCCTCAGCAACCCCCGCCCCAACCTGCTCAAGCGCCACACGGACAGCAGCCACCACATCTCCCCCAGCAGGGTGGTGCACCCGAGGACGGCTTCATCAATGATCAGGATGCTGCGGAAAGTGCTGGTGATGAGGATGATGACGAGGAAAAGCCAAAGGACAAGAAGGCCGGAAGACGCAAGATTAAGATCGAGTTTATTCAGGATAAATCAAGACGTCACATAACGTTCTCCAAAAGGAAAGCTGGTATGCGATCACCTTCCTTTACCTCTCTCGTGTGTTTTTCCTGAAAACGCTGCTTCACTTTCGCAGGCATAATGAAAAAGGTATATGCGTATATCGTGCCTTCGCCTATTTGCTTATCTAACACACTTCCTCAAGGCCTATGAGCTTTCAACTCTCACAGGCACTCAAGTATTACTTCTCGTAGTTTCAGAAACAGGTCTCGTGTACACCTTCACGACTGCCAAGCTTCAGCCTCTCGTCACCCAGCCAGAAGGCAAAAACCTCATCCAAGCTTGTCTCAATTCTTCTACGCAAGGTGGTCCTCATGGCGGTGCCATGCAACCCAACCCTGTTGCGACACCCATGAACCGCTCCTCCCAATCTATGACCATGCCTCCTGCTGCCACAGCTAATCTTCCTGGCGGTTTGTCCATCCCAGGAGGCCCTGGTGGTGGTGCGACCAAAGAAGACGGCGATGAAGACGGCGACGACGAAGTCACCCACGGCGGTCGTACTGCCACTGCTGGCGACAAGCGTCGCCGTCGCCCTTCTACCACGGGAGCTTCAGCACCAGGCCGTACTGGACCTGGCTCTCCGCAGACTCCCAATAGTACTATACCTCCTCCGCTTTCCATTCCTGGTGCTTCCCAGCATCAACCCCCCACCCAGGCACCGCCACCTCCACAAATCTCTCTCGGTTCTCCGACCAGCCCACAGCAGCAACACTCGCAGGTGCCTTCATCCCCGCAATACGGCCCTTCCCCCACTGGAGGCTATGCTCCTCATGGTCAGCATCATGGTCACCACGCCGGAAGTCCCACGGAGATGTATCCCGGACATATGATGACTGGCCCACCCTACTCGTACCCGGGGCCCGGCGGCCCAGGAGGGCAGGGTGCTCAGCCTTTAGGTGGCCTTGCTGCCGCTGCTGCCCAGCACAATCATTGGGCGCAGCCGCCACAGGCCGGGCACTATGGAAGAAGATGATGGATAACGCCCTTTTTGTGTTTCACGCCCGCTTGGTCGGCATTCTTGTATCCTTTTTGTCGAAATCGGCTCGTAGTCAATCTATGCAGTCCTTGCTCACTGGTCGTTCTTCCCGTGACTTCTCGATTTCTTTATCCCCTTGACTTCTTTTTTCTTCTTTTGGTACTTACGTTCACGCTTCGTCCCCGTTGAAAGTGTACGCTAATTGATCAATGCCCTGCACGACAACCTTTCGTGTCTTGATTGCTATGTAGCTTTGGTTATAGGCCTTTTTTACTACCCTTTAGGTTAGTGATGCCACCTGTTTGAGGCCATTACATTACAACTCAAGTATCTTCGAGGACACATCATTTCCGTCGGTAGACTGGGCAGACTGAAGGACCCTTTTGAGGGCCAGATGCATAAATACATTCGCAACATTTGTACATTCCGCAAATCCCAAGTTGCCAAAGTTTGTCGTCCACTCGATCGTAAGGTGTACTTTTTTCCGTTGACATCTCGCCTTTGGAACATGGGAATAGATTAATGGGGACAGACCGTCCTCGAGGGTTGTTCGATTCGCGGAGTGGACAATTCGAGTAAAGCGATCCGTTCATCTCAATTGCTCCCACCCGACGATCGAAAGTCTCTTTCGAACAAACTCGTCGCTCTACCATTTGAGGATCGTCCAGCCCATTTTATCCGCGAACGCTCGTTACGATATATCATCGGGGCGTCACTCAACGGCTCATAGATGCGGACAAGCTACCGATCGTAGACTTCTAGTTCGAAAGGTGCGATTGCCAACGATAACCATACTGACTCAAGTACTCATACCCCCTACGGATTTTGGAAATACTGGTGATGCGAATACTGGATACGCCCGCCCATTTTATCAGGTCCTTGCCTCGACGGGACCGGACTCGAGTCGTCGATCATGGGTATCATAATCCAATCGCCCTCGCCACGCTTGCCAATCACGGATTCATCGAGTACCGACACCTTTTCGTCTACGTGATAGTGTTTGACTATCATCACTCCCGTCCAAAGTATTTGTATTTGCGGCCGTCGTGCAGCCCCCAAGTTGGCCGATCGGTTTGCTGCTCAAGCTCAGGCTCCCCCGCCCACCTGTGGGGAAGCGATGGCAGTTGGCTCCGCCTGCCGTACTGCGGCCGGGTCGTCCTCGGTCCCTTCGCACCCCACCCCCGCCACCCCAGAAACGGGAAACCATTTGTGGGTATGGTTCAATGATCATATGATGTTCCTTGGGAACAACTATCCTTACAAGCCCGACGGCTGTGGGAGGCACCCTTTAGCGCTGAGCGCCCATTGCAGCATATGGGCGCTACCGTTCATTCCTGTGGATTCCTATCAGATAACAATATCTTGGGGCCCACAATTTTACACATCCCGATCATCGCACTAGGTAAACAAGTGCTCAATCATGGATGGGCAGGTGAACATTTGTTGGAAGACGCCGTTTCCTGTCAAGCCGCTATTAACAAGGGTCCTGTCGTTCTTCTTGATTGATCTGCCAGTGACTGACATGGACAGCCGAAAGAATTTCATAGCGCAGCTCTTGCACGTGCAGTTGGAGAGGTGCGGAAATGATCGTATTCGGGAACCCAACTCGGCACCTGGCCAAACAGCTGTGTTATTTTTACCCCACACGAGTTGCCGTGAGCTTGAAGCCTATCCCTGAGGTTGTAGTTTGCTAAAATTGACCAGACAGAGCCGGCTTGACGACGTCATTGGTTGTTGTTGCTTCTCACAGGATGCCACGTCAAACGTGAGGGGTCATAAAATTATGATCGTTTGCGCAAACAGGGGAGCATATGGTTGCCGACTAGATAAGATACCACGGTCGCTCACAGAGGCCAGACTCCCATATCGAAATTGGCTCTGGGCCAACCCCAATGCAGTTAGTTCAGCTCTGGTGCTTGTTTTGGTTATACGGTTGACCTCAGGCTCCCGAACAACCAAGAATACGTACTCTCGGCGTTACGTGTAACATTACGCCAGGAGCTTTGCTTTGCACTCGTGATCAGTGACCTAAACAGCCCACTCTTTCCCATGGAAATAACAAGCTTAATTGCGTCACTTACGAAATACCTGGACCCTGGCGTTCAGCGCTAGTGATGACTGTAGTCTGAACTCTATTTTGTTCTTCAGGAAGCACACGAAACACGTTCGCTAGGAATCGGATCGCTGAAACTAAAGGTATGCACATGACGGATATAGCCCCCGTTTCGCACAATTCATGCGTGCTGATACCCCAAAAGGTCGCATGGATAGATTCCGTCACCCGAGGATGCAAAGGACTGTTTTCTCCAAGGTTGATCAGCAGCACTGATAACGGTACTTAGGCGACCCGTGCTGAAAAGTTTGTTAGATCCGAACAGCCAGTCTCGACTCGTTTATTACGAAGTTGACTCAGCCGCTGGCCCCGCCGCCGTCGGTACCAAGGGTATACCCAGTCCCGACCAGATTGGACCCAGATTTCTGTACGGTACGGCGATATGCCAACTATCTATATTCCCCATCCGTTGGAAGAGGAACGCAACGCCGGACGAGACTCTGACAGGGGAGAGGGGAGGAAGGGCGATGACAGAACTGCCGGCAGACATGCTTCCATTCCATTTCAAGGTTTGATTGGCATGTATTATTTGCTGCGGTGATGGCGTGAAGGAGAAGGAGAAGAGACCCGGCGCGATGGGACTACCCGTAGGAAATTTCGTGATTGGTTGCGTATGTGGTGAGTCAGACGTGGAGCTCGTAGTCGTGTCAATGGAGCTGATCGAACAGAATAACAAGATGTGTGACCCGGTGACTTCATGGCCCGAGGTACGAGACGTGGACAGTCCAGGACAGGGAGGGGGGGAGAAGCAATGTGCCGGCAAATTGACGGTGACGGGTTCGTACCGTGGCTCCACGAACCTCTCATGATCAAGTCCTTCCCGATCGCAGGGGCCTCAGGATGATGTTCGCATCCAATACGACATGATAACGAATCAACACAAATACACATGCAAATATGTACATAAACAAGAAATAGTACAACACAACGACGACGACACGACGACGCCATGTGATACCTATCACCAAGGGCAGGCACTGGAAGCGTCCAAATGGGTACACGTAGCCAAAGTGACTACCGGAACAAACGCGGCGTCTCTGGGGCTCCCGGATGCCGGTTTCAGGATGTGTCCTTGAGCACGAGGCGTCAACGAAGCCCGTTGGATTCGGGTCGGTGAATCAATCGCAGGCACCCGCCATGTAGCAACCCATTCGCAGATTTGTCTCTGCCAGCATGACGCCATCCACAGGAAACGCGTATTAGAGCGTTCGCAGGTTCGCAGATCAGGTTAAACAGCAAGGCGGAAAAGAAATCGAGGGTCCACGGGTGGCGCAGTCGAACCGTATCCCGTTTGGGCAGTGGACGTCGGACGAGGAGAGCCCTCCTTTTCCGTCGCCGCGTTCATTTCAATAATATCAGCGCTCAACGTTCTGAAATGAACCGATGATCATGCTCTGCCATCAGATTCTGTTCCGTGCACTGTGTGCCACTCGGTGAACTTCCTAAGAAGGGCTACCCACCGACATTAATCGCGCCGGAGAGATTCGCGTGCGTGTGGAGAGTTGCAATCAGTGGGTAGGAATACTGCGAATCCACCGATCTCATTTCGAAAAAAGGATACGACCTCGCCTGAGTAGAAGGCTGGTTCGAGATACGAATCGATTAATCGGCCATGCGTACCGGTCATACCGGGCATCGATCAGATGTGGTTTTGGCGGAAATGCAACAACGCCACATCCGTTGGAAGGCACGTTGGCCGGTGAGTTTTCCGAATCCAGTGGCTAGATCCGTGGCGCAGGAAGACAGGCAAATAGGAATGGCTATAGAGCTTGAAGTTTGATTGTGTTAGATTGACGTAGGTGGCCATTCAATGAATCGGCCGCATGTAAAGGGAAACTACCAAAGCGGTAAGTATGTCCTAAAACCATGTATGCAGTGAGATAATCTGAGCCCCGATTTGTATGGAAGTACGGCACTCGTCGTGAGAGAGGCTGCTCAGAATCGGATGCCGTCCCCTGTATGTCCATGGAGAAATGACTGCATCGCTGAAAGCGGACCAAAGCCGACTGTCTCTTCAACGCGTTGCAATAGCGGAATGAAAACCTGTCTAGCGGGACTGATCGCAGGCGGCATCATCATCCCCCCTGCGAGACCTCTCCGGAACCATGAATCCACTGTGCAAAATGATCAAGGGGAGAGGGCATTCGAGCAGTTGACATACGCACCTAGTGGTTGGGCCACCACAAAAATCCAGAAATACACCCATAGTCTACCATAGATTCCTCCGACCCTCTTGCCTGTGGTACTACGCCATAGCTTTTCGAGCAAGATCAACAACGCCTGTGACGTGAAGAACAGCACTACGAGCCAATCGAACCCCTTCCCGAGCATACAAGCAGGGAATTCGTGGTACATCCCCGAAGCAAAGAATGTTCCAAACAACATCCCGATATCTCCAGCAAGCCATTTACCGAAGAATCCCCCGTAAACAAAGAACGTCTGGCGCAGCAACTGATGCCATCTTTTTGCCCAGAAGACGTGCAGAGAGTCAGAGGCCCAAGGATTGTCCATCAAGGGCGGCCACTCTTCCGGTGAGCTGGAACACGCTGTGAGCGCGAACAAGGTGACGAATCCGCTGATCATTTCGAAACCAGAGATGATCCATGCTCCCGTGACAAGGTGGATCATGGTCGAAAATATGTACCGTTGTGGAATAGGAAGGTGGGGTATGAATATCGTTCCTCCGCTGGGCGAGCCGACCTCTGGAATCAATTCGAGAAGAGCTTTAAGGGTATCGAAAATGAGAAAGTTTTTGAACGTCGATATGGCGGTAGCACGCAAAAAGGCAGAGCGCTCTAGGGGTCGTGGATCATTTGGGATATGCAAGCCAGCGCCAAACTGCCATCCTCGTCCGCGCATAGTACACACTACTTCAAGCGAGTCGTAAAGCCAAGGCGGCAATGACGTGTTTCTTGGTGGCGCTACACAGGGAGAAGCCCCATCACCATCTGCGCTACCGTTGGAGTGACGGGCAGCGGAAGGCGGTTTAGACAGTACGCCTGGTTTCGTTTCACCGACTTTGAGCATCCCATCTCTCCTCCACGCATAGTCGATGGCCTTGCCACTGATGTTCTCGGCGAAGATTCCTATGCGATTGAAAGAACACATCAAAATGAATTACGTGACGCGACAGTGGTGGCACCAAACCCGTACCTAGACCCCAGTTGTAAACGTTGAGTTCTGGTTCCGTGTACATGAATCGAAAATATGTTCCGAATGCGAGGACGAGTACGAGAGGAAGGAGGAGCAGTCGCAGGTAGAAGGTATCTGGACGTCTAGAGAGGTAGGCCATTATGAAGAAAGGAACCAATGGCAAGAGAAGATGAGGGACATGGTGGAGACCTATGGGTATGCGATGTTCGGGAAAGGGTATTATCGATCGATATGCATAGTGAGCGCTACGAAGAGAAGTCAGACTGGAAGAATCTCAGACTGTTCGCTGGAAACTTACTACGCAGGAACGGCGGACGACCACATGATACGCTAAGGAAGGGGTTGGCACCGTGGGAAGGTATAAGTATCTCCGAGTCCTCCCGGATCACGTCGGAGAGGGCATCATTCGACTCGGGCAACCCAGGAGAATGTCTTCCAACTCGGAGGGGGAATGCAATTTTGGGGGGGTTCACTCGATTTGTCTGACGCCAAAGTCACGATAGGTCTCTCTCAACCCTAATCTCCGAGTTCACCCCGCTGAACTACTTATATCCTTCCCAACAGTGTACACAACAGTCAACTTTCCCTTCATTTCATGAGTTATCACTGCACTCTTGCATACTGCATATCATGCCAACTTGATGTCATTGACTGCTGGACAGATGTACCATGTCATGTCATCTCTGCTATCTATCCTCCCCATACCCAAGCTTTACGCTTGTCTTCCGATCCCTTCAAGTCGCCTCAACTCGAGCCACTATGTACAGATCAGGTTGCATGACCCCTAATGCATTTGCGTGACTAACAATAGCTTGCTCGTGGCTCTCGGAGCTGCAAGTTCATCAAGAGTGATGTTGGCTGCATTCCGATGCTCTTCTGTTCACAGTCGTAACTATCACGAAGTTTTTATGTTTTTAATTCCTTCCCAGGCAACCATCGAACACGGCCCACTTCAATTCACGGCCACGAGCAGACATCCATGCTACGTACCCGCTTCACAATGCATTCCCAGACTCCACGATGATGCTCCCATATCTCATTGCCTATGCATTGCACTGGACAAAGCCGTGCTTGTCTGTTGCAGCATTTCAAGAAGGTGTACACAGAGTATGGCACATCTTAGGTGAACGAGTGGAAATATGATACGCATCACAAAGATGTCGTCTATTGATCATTCATTTCATTCCATTGGATTTTTCTGTGTTTGGGATCACGTACGAAAGTAAGCCAGTACATGCTGGACTGATCGAGTAGATAGTCCATGCACGAGTGCTGTCGTTCCGAAATCCCGGAAAATGGAAATAACGAAACCTCGTTTATTTTACCCTCTCCAACGAATTCCAGGTGGGCGTTGAGGGGATACAGAAGGTGCCACTGGCAACGAGAATTGAAATCAAATATTTCCAGACTGTCTTATCTATCGATAGCGCTACCCATCATGATCAAGATACTTGTAGCTGCCCGCAATTTTTTCTTCGGTAGACCATGGTCGCTCACTCTCTTCGGACGGTCACTTCTCCTGATTTCGCTGGAACTCGTTGTAAACGCTGTCTGCTTGGCTATCGCAGCGCGCTCGCACGCAATTATACCACTCGCTGTTCTCGCTTGGGTAAAGAGGAAATCTAATTATGCATGCAGAGCGCAGGGCTGACCCCCCTCCTCGCAGACGATTGGGCTGAGGCACGGTAAGGACGAGCTTGCTAATCGTTCTCGTGACTCTAGTCGCCGAATCAGTTGCACACAGCTCTCGACGCGGACCATATCAGGTCATTTGATGGATGGCTCTAGTTTCGTATGTTGTTGCATCTCATCTTGATCTGCCTCGATTTATTGATCACCACGATAGTAACAAGCAGTACTGATACTCGGGCCCAGTGCGATTGATAATGCCACACGAACGCTCATCAATCACGGACGGCTTGCAATAACGTGCGGGCTGTTCTTTTCACTCGGGCACAGCACGATAGTGATTGTGGTGGTATGTTCTTTGCTCCCGATCCTTATCAAATCCTGTTTCGACGTGCTGGCTCCGGGCAGAATGTGGCTCTAGTGATCAGCACGAGCATCTATGACAAACTAAGCGGTGTCGGTAACGTTGGGTCGATAGTCGGTGGGTGCGTATCATCGCCCCACATGCTATTTTCATAACCTCTCGTAGGGACGGCGATCAGTGGATCATTCCTGTTCATCGTTGGTCTCGCTAACTCGATCATTCTGTACAAAATCCTACGTCACCGTCGTCGTCAGGTATGTCAATCACCCAAATCTATTTTTGATGTACGTACTCATCATTGGACGGACAGGCAAGACGTAGACTAGATTCAGAGCAGGGGGAGACGGATGAGGAAGTTGCACCCAAGCAGGGCATGCTGATGATGCGACTACTTGGGCCTTTGGTCAACTTTGTGAATCGCCCCTGGAAGGTACGTTGGTGCGGAGTTGAGGTGTCAGGGGTACCTAATCAGTCAATTGTCTGTAGATGTACCCTGTCGGTGTTCTGTTTGGCCTGGGTGAGCCTTGTGATTTCCCTCGTGGGTGAAGAGAGAATGATTTGCGTGATATGAAGGCTTTGATACGGCATCGTCGATTGCGCTGCTTGCTATCTCTGTACTAGCCAAGGGCGGCAAGAACAACACGCGTATACCGCCCTCGGAAGTGATCATACTGCCTGTGAGACATCATTGCGCCATTCCCTTGATCAACGCGATTCACTACCGCACAGGTATTATTTACGACAGGGATGAGCTTGGTGGATTCACTCGATTCCATACTGATGTTGTATTCGTACACTGAATTCGCTCACCATTCGTGGAAGATTTTCGAGCGCAGCGGTTCAATGTCTGAAGGCGCGGACGCACGACCTATGGATGTTCGTTGCGAAGAAAAGGCAGCGGAGGGGTGCCCAGGGACGGTAGACGAAGCAGTCGTCGAGCGGGTTGACCAGTCCGGCGATGCAATCGAAACGGTGGACGACGCGAGACAGGACGGAAATAGGGGCGGAGCAAAGCAGATGTTGATCAGACGAAGCACGCTGTCGGGACTGAGCATCGTGCTTACGATGATGAGCATCTTGCTTGCATTTAGGTGAGCGAGAGAAGATGGGATCAAAGGCACGGCTGATCTCGCTGCAGCATCTCTCTGATAGAGATAATGGGACTGATTGGACAATATTGCGGCAAGTGCGAAGCGGCGGCATCGGCTCCTGATGGTGGTGGACTTGCCGGCAAGTGGTGGAGGGCGTGGGCAGAGGTAAGTGGAGCGATGTGTTGATGATTGAAGTGCTGAGCCACTTGTAGGCGAACGACAATTACGGGTACATTGGTGCAGGGATAGTCGGTGTATTCTTGACAGTTGTGTTGATGTGGTACGGTGCGAGGTGGATCATAGTGAAGTTGTTTTGGCGTGTTAGTATTTGAATCGAAATCGACGCTTCATCATATGTTGGACGAGATCACGACAACTCACGACGACGATATATTTGTACAGTAGATATTCCCCCTCCCCTCTCTTCATGGTCCCTCTCCGTCTCCGTCTCAACACCGATGTACACATTTTACCCCCAGAACGATCAGCAACAACATCTCCCCCTTCTCAATCTCGCTCAAATACCGCCCGCGCTCGCAGTGGATCCACCGCGTCTACCACTTCCTCAATCTCTGTCGTCTCTCCCTGTCCATCCTCATCCGCCTCAGCTTCCTCCGACTCCCTCCCTCTCCCAGCGCCTGTCGCCCACTCGTCGAGTCCACATAGCCCTTCGCCGGATGAAACAATTCGGGCCCCCTCCTCTCAGGCGGTACCCGAGTATGTACTGGCTCTCCACGATTTCGTCCCCCAACAACAAAACGCGACGTGTCTCTCCTTCCGCGCGGGACAGGTCATTCGTGTATTCAATCGTGACACCAGTGGTTGGTGGGACGGCGAACTGCACGGTCAGAGAGGTTGGTTCCCGAGCAACTATGTCAGCGTAGACGAACGCGTCATCTCTCTGACAGAGGAACAGCTTCGCCCCACCGTGAGTCCCGTTTGTTTATTTCGTCCGCTTTCCGTTAATTTGCATCACAGCCTCGCCAACCCTCCCGCCATGCACACACTATGTCAGCCGTATCAGCAGCATCATGGGCTACCACCCCCTCCCGTTCATCTCGCAAGGATCATCGTCCTCTGGTCACCGAGGCTCTTGGTCCTGATATCGCCTCATATTGCCCCCCTCTAATGGTTAATTTATTGCAAAGCTTATCCCTCTTGCAAAGTGCGGTCAGGTCCAATCGCATATCTCACTTTCAGCCATCCACCGCGTGCATCATTTCTTGCGTCCGCTTCATTCTCTCTTCCGTAGAGTGTCTGCCCCGCGAATCACCGTTGCTTAGGCGCTTTTCCACCCTCGCCGTCGAACGAAAACAAATCCTATCCGTTCTCGCTTCTCTGGTATCCCAGGCGAGGAGAGCTTCAGAGGAGGCATGCGACGAAGACGCACGAGACGCAGAGATCGAGGGCATGCTTAAGCTCGGTGGTCAAGTATTTTCCCAAGTTCGCCGATTTCTAGCAGTCGCAGTTCAATGTGGCATTGAACTCCCGGAGAAGGGACAGTCCTCGCCTACCGACACCGTCGCGTCAGCTCATTTGAATCTCGATCGCGGCTCCCCTGACTCGATGACGAGACTGTCAATACCACCAGAAGAAGCTATCCATCTCTCCAGTCCCAGAGATCCCATGTTGCAAGAGCGCGAAATGCCGGGTTCCAGGATAGCGTTTCGTGCAAAAAGCCTCGGCGACCTCCGATCTCAACGGAGAGCACCATTATACCGAGATTCAAACTCTCCTGTTGCCCCTTTGTTGCCCCACCGATCCGTCGCTTCCCGTGCAAAGAAAGAGCATTATCTCGTCTACGACGCAACCAGCCGCCACAAACAGGCCATGTTGTCGATAAGCAGTACTTCTTCGTCTTCCTCGTTCTCTTCCGCAGAGTCACCCAGGCCTCAATTCCTGCCCTCCTTCCCTTCGGGACCTTCGACTTCTGCAGAAGTTATGGAAGCACTCAAGCACACCCATGATCAATACCTCTCCACCATCGCTGCCTTTATTGGTCATGCACATTCCCATTCCCGCTCGTCTCATGCATCCAGTACAGGCCATATGTACGAACTCGTGCGAGAGATCGTTGAAATGGTTTGCAAACTCCTTACCATCGTCGAAGCGGTCATGCGGCATCCGGACATTCCCAAACATAAAATAGGGAATCTCAGGGCAGCGAAGGAGGGACTATACAACGTGACAAGTTCGCTTGCAGAGTCTGTTCGACTTCTCATGGTCCCCCTCTCGCCGGATGTGACGGAGGAAGCAGAAAAAGCATTATTGATTCGTTCGGCCACTGCTGCCTGCAAAGCTGGTGCCGATTGCGTTTCCGCAGTCAAGATATGTCTGAGTAGAACTTCAGCCGAACAACAGTTCGTCATTCAAGTCCCGGTGAGGACAAACTCGAACACTGCAACATTTTCGTCAGGAACATTTTCGCGAAGCCAGCGAAGCGGATCTTCCCTTCACCAGTCATTTCGAGGCAGCATCGACGAAGATGTCACCGTTCAGGGCCAAGCACCAACGAGTCATGCCTCAAATACACTTTCGCAGATCAAGGAGACGTCTTCGGATTCGTCGGTTCTCACTGGTCACTCGAAATCGTCTGAGGAGTCGCAGGATACTGCGCCTACCTCTCTGGAGGAGGAACAAGACGCTTCGGTGTACTCGAAAGCTGACCCAGTTGAATCAGATGTCGTGTCTTCATCTTGTCCGGAGCCGACCGAGGTCGATTCTGTAGACGTTCAAGGTGACCGTGAGGCCGCGGACGCCTTTGAAGACCAGCTCGTGCAAGGCAGTATGTCATCTGTTACTCTCGACGTTAAACGTGACCCTCTGGGTCACGATCACTCGCCTGAGGATGTTATTTACAATACCGATGGTCACCTCGTCGCTGCATCCTTGGAAGTACTCGTTGAGAAGATGATACCCCACGATAGCATTGTCGATCCAGCTTTCTCCGCCGTGTTCTTCTTGACGTTCCGGTTGTTCTCAACGCCGTTGGAGCTTGTCCAAGCCTTGATCCATCGTTACAATATCATGCCTCCCTCCAGTTTCTCAGAGGAAGATATCCTTCGGTGGCAACAGTACAAGGGCATTCCCATCCGTCTTCGCGTGTCCAATTTTGTCAAGACTTGGTTGGAGATGTACTGGCGGACAGGTGTAGATGATGTGGCTCTCCGACACTTGGACTCCTTCACTCGCGAGGCGCTCCAGCAGTACTTCCCCGGACCGTCCCAGCGCATTCTTGATCTCATTGCTATACGACAGGATGCGAACACGAACTTGATAAGCCCCAAGAGCGAGCGAGCTCGCGACCCAGGGATATCCATCAATCCACCGTCCTTTTCCCCTTCCGAGATCCCTCGGCCTATGATGACCAAGGCATTATTGTCGAACTTGCGGAACAAGAATTTCGACTCCGTCACCGTCACCGAATTTGATGCTTTGGAGCTTGCAAGACAGCTGACCATCATGGAGTGTGATCTCTACTGTGCAATCCAACCCGAGGAAATACTGGAAACGGGGCAGGAGGGTGCGAAATCGCCTCTCAACGTTAGAGCTGTCTCCTCCCTAAGCACTGTAATCACGGGCTGGGTCGCTGAAAATATCTTGAACGAGCATGACACCAAAAAACGGATGTCACTAGTCAAGTTTTTCATCAAGGTTGCAGATGTAAGCGTCTTCTTGTTGAAGTTCGTTCTGATCGTTCTGAACTGCGGACATAGCGCTGTACATCTTTGCACAACTTTAGCACTCCCCGTTCGATCCTTGCAGCTCTTGATTCCTCGACCATATCTCGCTTGCATCAGACATGGCTTGTAAGTCGAGCACCCAAAATATCAGTTCTATTCTTACGACAAAGTTTTCAGGGCGTTCCGCAAAAGAACAAGATGCAGCTGGAGGCGTTGCGACGATTGGCAGATTATAGTCGCAACTACCACGAATATCGCAGTAAACTTCGGAATATTGCCCCGCCTGCCGTTCCTTTTTTGGGTAAAGTTAACTCAAAAGACAGAGTACCAAATACTCACCGCGTCATCAGGACTTTATTTGACAGACGTGACGTTTTGTCGAGAGGGTAATCCTTCGTATCGAGATTCACCATTAGCCCCTGGCAAAAAACTACTGAATTTCAACAAATACCATAAGCTGGCTCGCATTGTTCAAGGTCAGCCATTTATCTCTCCGCTTGATGATGTAGAGTTGTTGAGATGTCGTTGATAGATATGCAACGCTTCCAAGTACCTTACAATCTCAAGAAGATTCCCGAAGTCCAAGAGTACCTGAACGTTGCTTTCGAGAACTCTAAACACCATGGCGATCTTCAAGACCTATATAGGAGGAGGTCCGTCCCGAGTTGACCTTTGAAACGTAGCTCCACTGACCGCGATCATGATGCGCAGTCTGCTTGTTGAACCCAAGCAGCCGGCTGATACTCCGCCAACAAGTGACATGCGTCACCTCTTTAATTGGGCAACACGTTCGCAGGCGCAACAGCCCACAGCTGCCTAATCTTCTGGGACATTACTATCCCTCTTAATGTGCTCGACGATCCTAGGGCTGTCAGATATCTCATTTTCAATTCTGTCTGGTTGTTGTCCTGTTTATGATATAATTTCGGTTTGTCTCTCTTCCTTGTTCTCTGTCGATCGTCCATCTGCCTAATTCCTTGAAGCATGTTACTCACTAAACATCGGCCCATTGCATACTTTGGTATATCATTTGCTGTTACAACTGTTTCTGTCTTGTACGCTTGCGCGGAAGTAGCTACATAGTAGTAATCAACTCGGCTCCACACACTACTTATCGAGAGCTGTCATGAACCCCAATGATAAGATGTTACACAAGAATTAATTTTCCCTCCTAATGTCCGACGTCCCATCAGAACGAATTCTGAACTGACCTTTGACAATTCCGAGTCAGTGTCACGCTGATTGAAGTTGGGTTCCAGACACCACAAACTATTGGCATAATGATCCATCGCAAGATCCTCGAAGAACTTTTACAGCAGCCTTTAGGGCCGTATCGCGACCACGACATCCTGCACGAGACAAGATGTCAGATGAAAGGCGGAACCCAACTCGTCTTGTACTCGTTCATCCTCGAACACGACGGTCATCTCATCGGGTATGGTTGGGTCACGACTGTCGGCGGGGCTGTCCGGTTCTGACGACTCGTCTCTATAGCCTCGACGAGTCCGAGCGCCCCTTGGACGGCCAGGACGACCGCACGTTCCGCTTCCGCGGCGTTCTCAAGATCACGAATCCCGAATGGCTATCCG
>JBBPOJ010000370.1:0-28981 GCA_038091395.1 Leccinum rimulosum
CGTTCTCCAACCGATCGAAGCCACTGAGATGGAGAGGATGACTATGGCGTTGCAGTCATCGCTGCCTGATCCCTCCATATCTCATCGGCTGTACGAGCAGCTATATAACCTACGCCTCTATCGCTGATCGCTGGTCGATTGCGACTTTCCGGTCTCGTTTTCCCTCTCAACAAACTCGAACTTCTCCCAGAACATGATGCCGACGCTTTTCTTCCTGTCTATCGCGCGATAACATCCACTCTTGGTGAAGTGTGAATCGAGACCGAGGACAACTTGATAGGGATGGAGGGTTTGACGCTCATTCATCCGTGGATCAGCCCTCTTATCGACGAGGATTGCTGGGGCCCATCACCTCTCAATTCGATCTTGTTGCTCGTGCACTGCGTCTTGTCGTTCGGCTCAGACAGCTGTTCGGCGCGCTGTCGCCTCGCGACGAACAGTTTTATCAAGGTTCAGATCCGGGCAGAGACACCGTTGGAGGAGTTGATGGATAGCGTGCGTATGGTCGACGTGCAGTAGTGGTAGATTGTTAATGGCTTTGGTTATCGTGCACGATGGACTAGGCCTACATATCCTCTAGACCTACTTATTTGAAGTATGGAACACCTTTCAAGCAATATCTTTGTCGTAACTGTATGGTGCCGATATGTTCTTTTCTTTATTTTCGTTCTACCTCAATCCATCCTCGACAGTATCGCCCGCGAAAGTTTATCATCCACGTCGGTCTTACGAACAGCGGAAAGATACTACACACCTGGCTGCGCACCCTCGCGGTGTCGAATTGGGGCCTCCACGCCTGTGGCTCCTCGCACACGAGATCTGGGAGCGTCTGAACAGAGGACAGATCGTCCCCTCGGGATTGATCCTGAACCCGTGCCGGAGCACAACACCATGGACATGGACATGGCGAACGAGACCAGGTCACGGCCCACCGTTCGAAAGGAGGGTCATCCGGCAGTGCAACCTGCGTGCGCACGGGAGAGGAGTTTCGGATCGTGGCGGACAATGCACCGCTCATGAGCTCAGCGGTGGAGATGCGGCCATTGGCCAGTTCAATCGACACGTCCCTGGACGTGGCAGTGGTGGACCAGATGCAGATGGTTTCAGATCCCGAGCGTGGTGCATGGACAAGCGCTAGATGGGATATTCGCGGTCAAGGGCAAGATCGAGGAGAGAACTGGTCTGCGCTGTGCAGTCGCCTGTGGAAGAGTGCAACCAGTGATTTGATCCAGTGACTGCCCTCAATCCGTGCGAGACGGAATCATCCATCGGCGGCGACTGAGATACACGAAGAAAAATGTTTCCTTGCTGTTGGTCAGGCGAATACGGATTAGCCGCATGCAAAGACAGAAGGCAGAACTCGGCAGTAGGACACCACCAGATACGTGAGCCAGGTGGAACTGTTGTTTGAAGAAAATCAGCAATGGGCGAGACGACCTCATCCCAAAGGATTCTCAGGAAGCGAGCAAGACCTCTCCCCATCCGACGACAGGTCCTGAACATGGGATTTCGTGATTTTCAATGGGATATGAATGGGATTTGTGTCAGAAAAGACAAGGAGTGCATCACACGTATACTTGCTAGCATGCACGATGATCACAAGTCCCCCACTAGCAGCGTGCTGGAGTTTTGAGAAAGAAGGAATCTGGAAGAGACCAGGAAATGTGCAAATTTGAGTAATGGCGGATAGCTGATCAGCATTAAGACTACACATCTTGTTGTGTTGATCCAGACCTTGTGAATGAATTGTATCGTGTATTTCTGATGAGATTCGAGTAAACTGGTTTGCAAGGGACTGTCCTTCCTGCCCGAGGCGATGACATCTTCAAGAGGGGAACGGAGAGGTGCGACCTTGCTCGAGAAGCTCGACCGCTGTTTTTGCACGGTGATCGCACAGACAAGCATCGATTGCGAGGGATGAAGCGAGGTTCTTGTAACTCTGGAGACGATTGGGTAGGGATGGTAAAATGGTGAGATGTTGAACACTGACATTCAATGAGCCTGCTGCAAGTGCGAAGATAGCGGGGGAACGGGAAAATGATGAGCGCTGAGCTTCGAGATCAAGCGACGGCAGTGAAAAGTCAACGGTGCTTACTCAGCGTACAAACAAACCGGAGGCGCGACTTTTTCGAATGCGATTTCTGTGTAAGCACGTTGTAATTTGTGTTAAGTGTCCAACTCCGTGTTGACTCCGAGTTACTTCAGTACTGAATACGTGTTCACCCGGTCCAGAGCCATTGAAGTGGGCTCCGAGTCGATTGCACAATGCGCTCGTTCCTCCAAACGTGACCGTGGACTGCTGACTCAGCACACACAACCGAATTCCGTCTGGCAGTGCCGAAGCAGTGGCTTCTTACTATTCCCGAGCCGGAGTCTGGAGAGCGTTTGCCCAGTCCGAGTGTTCGATTCTAAGTCGGTTTATGGGGATGATTTAAGAAGCGAAGGCTGATACGCGGCGAGGAACTACTACATGAAGCATTTTGCCATCGAATTCAGCTCGCACTTGGGCCAATTCTGCATCATAGCCAAACGACACGCGCCGCTCAAAGCGACCTGATCACAGGCTCAGCACATAACTGCCCCGAGATGATGTGACATACCGCCTTCAGGCTCCCATGAGTTTGCCATAATATGCAATATCTGATGTCTCCTTGCGGCAATGGTTCTAAGGGCATGATGATTAGAAGAAGAAATGCTCAAAAAACAGATGAGCTTAACATTCCATCCTGTTGGAACCCTGGTAGCTGGACCAACAGGTTATACTCCGTTTGGGATGTCTCCACACCAATCCATGTGTTTGCAGGGATAGAACGGCACAAGAATGTGTCATATGTGGGACAGCCGTGAGGGCCCTGCTTGTTCAGTGGAGGTGGCAGTATCACCGGTGTTTCGGGGGCTGAGCGGCCCGAGCCATGCCATGTTGTTGATGACAGTGTCGCTTGTATGGGCTGAGATGCATCAGGTGGATCAGCTAGAACAGAGTGGTCAGAAAGTTACGACAGGATTTGTAAAGGACGTTGATAGATAAAATTTGCACAGGAACGCCCCAGTGGATGTTGGCCAACAAGGTCGGGGAAGTGGGGAAAGTGTAGTAACAGCAAAAGAAGAATGAAAGGACGTACTCAGTCTCAGAGAGGACTCGGACGTGCAAGTGCATCGTGTTGTAACTTGTCCAGACCATGCATGGGCTTGAATAGCAGCTTTGAGAGGGATTTGTGAGGGACACATTCCAGTCTCAGGCTACTTTCCCACATCATTGCAGGTTCAAGTGTCGGAAGTCGGAGGGCGGCACACATAACGAGCTCAGTCCGAGACTCTCCCAGTCATTCAACTATTAATTTTAGTGGCCCAGTAAGTGATAGAAATTGGGCAGCGTTACTGAGCTCAGCATATTTGTTTCAGTGTCACAGGAACGTTTGGTGCAACTGTTGCATTCACAATTCACATTCACAGTAGGAACCGCGCTTTCAAATGCACCGACTTATCTGCCACTGGGCAACAGACGCGTCTTAATACATAGACATCCAGGTTCTACTTGACGATGCAAATGCCGACCGCGGCCCGCTCCTTTTCACCTTACAGCGTCATGCGCAACTCCTGGAGTCTGGCGCCTTACGTGGACTCGGCGAAAGTCGTTGCGGCGAAGAGGATGATGTGCTTAGCATTCAAGTTGGTGGGTGCCTATTCGCATGAGTCTCCGGTAGAGCCCGAGAGTACCCAATCGGTTACAGATCGTATCAGACGCTTATTGATCCTTCTCTACAACGCTCAGATCTCTCAAACATGTGCGCTCGCAAATTCTTCGTTGGAGGTAATTTCAAGATGAACCCTGGCTCGGTGGAGCAGAAGGACATCAGAGTCAACCTCCTCAACGGAGCCGATTTAGATCCTGCTACAGGTGCGTGTCAAAGTTCTCATGGACGATCTCGCAGTACTCAGGGATCTAATGGGGCAGAGGTCGTTATTGCGCCCCCTGCACTATCCCTTATCCCCCTCAAGAGCCTCATTCGCAAGGAGATTCAAGTCATCGCTCAGAACTGCTACTACAAGTCGACGGGCGCTTTTACGGGCGAAATCAGGTTGAGCAATATATCTGTTTTCCTCCAGCATATATTGATGTCTTATTAGCCCGACGCAGCCCGCAGACGTTGGTATCCCATACCTCATCCTCGGTACGCTAATGTGTCCTTTAGTCATAGTCCTTGATGTTGATGTATAAAGACGTGTTCAAATACTACAGGCCATTCTGAGCGCCGCACGCTGTTCTACTAGTACGAAACTTGCTAGGTCGTCAGGTTGAAAACCAGGGCAGCTCTGGATGCGTCCCTCAAAGTCATCCATTGTTGCGGAGAGACCGTTGCGGAGAAGACGGGAAGATGACAGATTGGAGCTGCTCGTTGACCACCTCAAGAATGCAACTTACTGGACGTGCGTCCTTCTCCCAACTCTATGGCCCCCGACTCATCCAAATTTCCAGCAACATCGTAATCGCGTACGAGCCTGTGTGGGCGAGCGAATCACAAGGAACTTGGTGTGTATACTTTTCTAACTCGTTTTAGCACTCCGTTCGAATTCTTCGATAGTGGCAGAGCAGGACGTCAATGATGGATTCCTTGTAGGCGGTGCATCGTTGAAGGCCCAGTTTTGAACATCATCAACATGAACAAGAAGTAGATTGTGTATAGATTTGTATCAACGACGATGCCCGCGGACGCTGAGGGAACCGCTCTCGCAAGTCAGGTTAGAAACATGTCTGAGGTCATGCGACAGTGGGAGCGTGAACTTGCTTGAGCAGTAAAGAGTAGGTAAGCACCCAGGAGATAACGATAACTGAGAATCAGAATTGTCCCTGGAAGCGCCTTTCTTGAGCATGTTGTAGCTGTCGAGATCCGCGGTGAGCAACGGGACAGTTCCGAAGCCATCCTACACGTACAAGAGAAAGTAGAGACTCCAGCTGGAAGGCACATTGGATCTTGTCCAGTTCCCTTGACATCTTTGGCATTGAGGAGATTTAGATACTTGTCATTCAATGGTGATTCTTTTCTTCGTGACTAAGCTCAGGCTGTTACCGAATTGGGCCAAAAATTGCAGACAGACAAGGCTTGAATCTGATAAGACTAGACCCCTTTTGGGGTCCAGGAACATCATCAAATATATTTTACATGTTGTGTAAGTAAATATATTATCACTTAGCACTCACAGTTTGTAGCCAACGTTATGAAACATTTGTGCACAAATCGATCACTTGCTTGACAAGGTTTCTCTCGGGTGTGAAATTCGTGAGAAAGTGCAACCCCTGTCTTACTGGAAATTGCCGCTTTCACTGAAATGATTTATTGTGTTGTGCGAAACTTTGCTTACCGCGCGCCTTCACCAACACCAACCGGATCTACTATGATGATGTACGCAGCAGGTAATACACGCACGCCCAATGACAATCTAGCTTCCTCAGTGTAAGCATTTCCGCCATCATACAATCACCTTGCATTTCCCACAGTTTATGGGTGCTATATAAACCCCAGTGAAACCCCAGTCTTACCAGCATCATATGCGAAAGTCCGATATTGTAGTCTTTCTTGATGCACGACACCTTGCCATACAAAGCGACAACTATGACGACGTGACAAATACGGTGTTTCACGAGAGGACGACCATACCTACGACAGGCCACAATGGGACAATGGGCGGGTACTTGATTATGTTTCTTAATGTCCAAGTGCATTGACTACATGGTATTTGATAGAGTGGTACACAGGAGCTGACCAGAGGGTACCAGAGACCCCCTGGAGGGTCTTAAATATACATATACATAGAGAAATGTACATCAATGAATGACTCTGTGCAGAGCCCAGCGATCGTGGAACAGCATGTTTAGGAGGACAGCCCTACACCTTTGAGCCAAAACTGCTCAATGTGGTTCACCATCGCGATGTCCGAGTCCTCATGAGCCATGATAAATTTCCCGTCCTCGACGCTCTCCGGCCACCACAGCCTCTGTCCCCTGTAAACGTTTGGAGGGTACTTCACCTCCCCAATCCTCCCAGCCCAATCAAAATTGATCAGCGTGACCGACCCCGTGTCCGTCTTTGACACCATCACGTTCATATCCCGCACGTCTCCGTGCACGTAGCTCTTTTGATGCATCTGCTCGAGCATGTCCCTGAGCCCGCCGACGTGTTCCTGCATCGGGCTACCACAGTTGGCGAGTTCGACATACTCTTTTGGGTCGAGCTTGTCCATAATGTCCATAAACCAGCCTCCCCTCCCGGTAATGTCTAGAAAGCTCGCAGCGTCAGCGCACGTCCCAGCGTTGCGCAGAACTGGTGGACCTCTTTTGAGTAAAGCCGGACGAACTTGACGCATACCTCAAGTGTTTCTCGCAATGGACGCGGGCATAAAAGTTGGGCTTGTCAAAAGGCTTGTAAATGTATCAAAATCGCTGCTGAGGTGGCACCAGGTGGGCGATTGCAATAGATAATTTTCTCGGTTTTGTTCTGGCCTTTCGAAAATTCGCAACACAAGGCAGCCCCATCTTAGTGATCAAACAAGACAGGAACACCACCCAAGCAGAGATCGAGCAAGTGCTGCCTGTGAAAGATGCCGACTTCGAAGTATGCCTCCCCTTCTGAACACACAGCCCACCTCCGGGAAGATCCGGATCTCATCGAAGAGAAGTATGGCTATGCAGCTCGAGGTGCCCTGGGTGTAACAATTGTCATCACTGCGATAGCACGCGCTCGAGATACTCTCTTTTCTGACGTGTGCACGAGGGACCAGTCGACACGGAAATGGAAGAGGCTGTCTGCTGCAATTCAGTAAGAGGACCTAGAACGTCAACTATCCTTCAAGTTGGCTTACCGCCTAAATCCATTTGCAAAAATTGCCTCTTGCTTGCTTGTAAGTGACGTGTGCTGTTGCAAAAATTGCCTCTTGCTTGCTTGTAAGTGACGTGTGCTGTACAAACACGTCGCGATGGACAGTTTTATCAAGATTCAGAAATCGTTCAGATCCAGGCAGAGACGGCGTTGGAGGAGTTGACAGCCTGCAGATAGTTGATGTGTAGTAGTAGACTAGTAATGGTTTGTTATCGCATACATGGACTCTTTTATATCGCATTCTCAGAGGACCCATCAGGTCTATACTTTTAAAAACCCCACTCAGTCCGAAGTCGCAAAATCGCAACTCAAGTTTCCCCTCAAACCTGTGCCTCCCTAAAGGGTCCAGGTTGAATGTGTTGTCTGCAGGGGCATGCGCGTCTCATCTGACTAAGCTCAGGCTACCGAATTGGGCCAAAGATTGCAGACAGACACAAGGCTCCGAATCTCATAAGACTAGACCCCTTTTAGGGTCCAGGAACATCATAAAATATATTTTACATGTTGTGTAAGTATATATATTATCACTTAGCACTCACAGTTTGTGGCCAAAGTTATGAAACATTTGTGCACAAATGAATATTGAATGCAGGTGCTGTTTGCTTGTCTCAGCTGACTAAGCTCAGGCTGCTACCGAATTGTGTGCGCAAAAAACTCTCTACTATGCAAGACCCACGCCACAATCCACCCACGCCACAGAAATACGATCAAGGATCCCTCGAGATAATAAACAACGATAGCAAACTTGAAATAGGTAGTACTAGCAGCAGGGGTGTCGCGCACGAGGCAGCTTAGCGTTCAGGCAGTACTACCCACGCCACAGAAATACGATCAAGGATCCATCGAGATAATAAACAACGATAGCAAACTTGAAATAGGTAGTAGCAGCAGGGGTGTCGCGCACGAGGCAGCTTAGCGTTCAGGCAGTACTTAACTTAACTTAATGCTGAGCCTCATTGTAGTTAGATATCTATGAAATGAACGCTAATTCTTACTCCCACGCACGCCGCACACAAAAACTCCGCTAGCAAACAATTTCGGAGTCAGCCTAGTAACTGAACAGAGAAGCGGAGGACGGCGACACTCGCAACTTGTATCTTTGAACGAGACGCTCCGATCAAGTGCATGCAAGTACGGAACCCTGATGGATCCGGGGACGTTTGGAACGTGTTTCGCAGATTCTCTGGTGAGTGATAGCTAGGCTTGACTACTAACAAATCGGGAATTAGGTTTCCCTTAAAGGGTCAAATAAATTCAAATTGAGGCCCCGGATCATTGAACGTGTTTTTGACAGGTTCCTCCTAACGCTGAGCAATGCGACACAGAGGACACTTTTATGTTCCATTGGTGTGCGGAGTAGCATTACGGACATTTCGTTACTGTCACGACCTGGCCCGTACCCCCTCCATTGCCCAACATGTGCTATCCGCACCTGCAAGGTTCCGAGTCTGGTTACGGGATCCGCGTAACCTTCATACGGTGGCGCCAAGATTTGTGACGCTTAGTCTGCAGAATTGAATTTCCTGTTTTTTGCTGACCACTCCTTGTACCCTTACTGTCATGTCTGAGCCCCAGTCCTTAACCTTGTCTCCTGTGGTTGGTGCGAAGAGAAGGGCTCCCCCTGAGACCTCCGTTACACCCGGGATTCGGAAGACAAGAAAGATTATATTTGATGGAGTGGTGCTTCAAAAACCAGAAACATTCTCTTGGTACAAGGACTACCATGGCAGTCTTTGTGGTCCAGAAGATGAAGATAGTTGTCATTCAGATGACGAGAGTTATGTCCAGGAAGAAGGGGAAGAGTCTAACTCAGAGATAGAAAATCAGGATTCAGAGATAGAGCCCCAGGATTCTGTGGCGGGAAATAACAGGTAAGCAGTACCCTCGCGTTATCAAAACTAGTACGCTAATTTGATTGAAAAGTTCATCTACACATGGCCTTACTGCCATTGTTCCTATCTCTAAGCCGGTGGTGTGCAATATAAAAGGACAAGTATGCACCCTACGTTCCCATGTTGACTCGACATCCGGTTCATTCCCCTTTCCTCCCACTCAACCATGCCCCATTCTCACCTTCATTGGCCTGGAGTATTCGCAATGGGGTTTCGTTTGCCCTTCAGCTTCGGCCTTGGTTCATCCTTGTCACATTACTCGCCATATTCACCACCATGAAGCTCACCGGGCGAAGGGCACAGTGTTCCCCCCCGCTTTACTTCAAAAGTTGTTGGATCATATCCTAGATGCCTATGCTATTCCAAGCAAGGATGCTAGATTTCCACCACCTGTACTTCCTATTCAGTCCATTCCTGGGCTAGGTCAACCGTTCCGTGCGTATCGTTGTCCCATTCCTGATTGTTCCACCTGGCGTGCTGTAGGAGAAAAAAGTAGACCCCGCCGGGCTCTGCTGGATCATATAAAACACCATGGTGGACAGGAACTTGTGGATCAATTTAAAAGAGCTGAGCTAGAGGAAAGACACATTCTCAAGCCATATCTTCGCTCCATTTCCCAGAGAGACCCCGACTCTTCGGCTGTCATTGTTTTCGACCAGAGTTACTCGCCTCCCATCGCTCCACCAGAATTCCCTTCCGTCATTCCCTCTCAAACAGCAGCTTCAACACCAGGGCCGTCAGGCTCCAATACCCCACGAGCCGCACCAGTCTCTGCGGATTGGTTACAGACACTACGCTGGGGAGAGTGGATACAAAAAACAGGATCCTCCTTGGATAGATTGCGCACGCTCGTCGAATTACCAACGGAAACTAAAGCTTTGTCCTCAAAAGGCTGTCATCGACGCTTAGAATATGGTCTTCTGGCTCTCCATCAACTGCTCGATGGTTATCTACAGGATGCGAATGCCTACGTTGAGCACAAACATGGATATCTTCGAAGTTATATTCATTTTGGGTATGTTTTTAATCCTGAATTCCAGCACTTGCTAACGGTGTCGGCGCATAGATCAAAAGCTAAATATAATCTACTCAACAGGCAGTCATATCTGGCTTACCGTCAACCTCTCACGTGCACTCTCGTGATGCTTCTGAGAGTAGTGCATATGAATGTTCTCGCAGATCCATCTCTCGCCTCATTTGGATTATTTCCAAGTTCTCTCTTCGCAGCGCACGGCAAAGAATCCATGGAAGAGTTATTCAACCTCTATGGATATCTCATGACAGACAATGACGAACCAGTGGACAGAGCCAAACTTCTCGCTTTACTACATAGGATTTTGGCCAAAATGATTCGTCGAACTATTCCACAGATGAACCTCGTTGATTTTCCAACAGATATAGCACTCATTCTCATATCCTCGTTACCGGGTGGGCTATTTCGGGATGCCAATGCCGTCACACGTCACTGTGCAATGATGGCCCATGGATTTACAGCCATCCTCGTCCATCATGCTCGCCTTCAAGAGGAGTCCAAAAGTACATTTATTCCTTTCAATCGAGACCTCTACCAGCCCTCTCTCGATACCTACGTCCATCTCTCTCAATCTGGCGAGCTGCCTGCAGTCAACGCTTTTACTGAGCCTGAGGAAGTGGAATGGACGGAGGAAGATGAAGATGTTATCTTTGATCTAGAAAGAGATTCAGAAGAAGGGACTCTGCAAGAAGATCAGCATGAGAGCGCTCTGGTCGAGGAATTGGCAGCAAAAACCGACACGACAAGTCTTTCTAATAGACGTTTGTATTTCAATATTCATTCTCGCACTCAACTAAGAAGTATTTTCTAGTTCAGAACCTTAGAGAGCAATATGCTGCCGAAAGCAATGTTGATGCCTTGCCAACAACTGGCGTTTTCCAGTGAGTATTATGATTGATCTCTTGTGCATTCAAAATTCCCATGTTTCGTTAGATACATTGCTGAAGAGCGGGATAGCTTTCTACGCTATGGAAAACCTACCCCATACGGCCACATGAAAAATGTTTGGCTTATCACTGCAAGACGAGCCAGAGAGGAATCGGCTAGCAAGTTTAATGGGTTTGCTTTCATGGATGATGGTCAAGGTCTGATCATCCACGATGACAATGGAGCGCCAATCCATCTGGCATTTTCTCAAATGGCGTATTTGGCTAAACAAGCAATCGAAGAGACAGATCGGTGTATCCAAGCCAGTCTCCCGCCAGAATGCATTGATGCATATCTCGCCTTCCCGTGGCAAAAACTCACCGACGATCTCTCAAATGTTTCTATGTTCTCTCAAGCCACAAATCACTGTATCTTACAACCACTCCGTGATCAGCTCCTAGTCGCCTTACTTTCGAAGCGTCAAAAACATCATCCTTGCGACCAGTCCCTTCCCCTTACTTCTGCCACTGGTACTTTTCTCGTAGCTGATGCCAAGACTTGGCTCCAACATCATGATCATATTCTTTCATCAATTACTGCGGCATTCACATTGACTTGTGGTATTCCGCCAAGGGATTTTCAATATCAGTCATTTCAAGTTTCTCACAATGCTGCGAATGGTTACTGTCGTAGTTTTTTCATCATACAGGATATCCCTGCTCTAGGAAATCCCCGTGCAAAGCAGCGAGGAGAAGTGTTCAAGGAATGCCTATGGGGCATATCTCCTGCTCAAGCTCCGTCCGTTCTCTTTTTCCTAGGTGTCCTCAAGCCCGTTTTCTCGACAATTATTCAACGAGCAAAGATTCATCACCCACTTTTTGACATATATATCTTTATTCGTGCAATCCCTACGACTTCCTGCTCCTTGGGCTCATTGAATGACGACGATTTGCAGGCCATTGAAAGAAACTCGTTGATGAATGGTTCCGCAATCAATCGCGTTCTTCGAGAGCACACCAAAGATCTTGGTGTTCGCCTTTCATGCGCCCTTTTGCGAAACCAACTTACTGCAGTTTACCGGCAATTCTTTCCGTGGTTGGCCCAGCCAATTCACCCGAAGCAGAATGGCATCTCGGCGATGGATCTGCAAGGACAGCATGAAACAGCCACAAGTCGCGCCCACTACGGCCGTACGCTGGTAATTCCTCGGGCACTTAAAATGTCACAAGACAAAGCAAAATTATTTCTGGAAACGAGTCGCGCGCTTCAAGCCTTGTATGGTTTTATAGCTGGCGATGAAGAATGGTCTAGGGATAGGAGCGCTCACCTGGACTCTCCGTTTATTCTTGGCAAACTCAATGAACCCATCGCTCTTACTGTCTCCCGTGCACTCGTTTGCCAACATTACGGATTAGGAGGCCGTGGCTCTGATGCCAAGGATCAAAATCAAGAGGTCGTTAAAAGGATCCTGGAGGATGCGCCATATGCTAAACGCCCAGACTCGGATGTGGCTACTAATACGGTAAGTCACTTAACTGTATATTGTGTTTTTCCGTCAGTTAAACATTCGTAGCAAACCGAAATCATTGGCGATCAAGTTTTCCTTCAAGTTTCTCGTACTGTTGCGTTTGGTATCCGAGGACCTCCACAATTTTGATATCCACCTCCCGGAGGATTTTCTCCGGTAGTATTTGCTATCGCCACCAAGAAGGTGCGTTAGTGACATGGCGTACTAGTACTATGTTTGTGGTTTACCAATTTCTCGGTGTCCGTCAGATCATACAGGCTGTGGAGGAATGGGAAGATGGTTTTTTCAAACAATCTGACCCATCCCGGGATATGTACCTGGCTAAATACTTGGACAAGGTAGAAAATGATGCGGTTATCTACTTCACTCATCTCAAGTCAGCCTGCCCCGACGCCTGGATTGCAACTGCATGTGCCATTCACAGAGGCTATCGTGATGATTCTCCAGACCATGTACTTCCAGTAGCGGGATTGGGGAATCGAGTGGTGAGGGGCATTCCCTGTCTGCCTGTTGTTAATCCTTGATAGATACTGTCTGATTCCTGAAATTACTACGTTACTTTGCTATTCTAATATCATTGCTCTTATTCTTTTCACAAGTCTTTCAGATCATGGTGTTATGGTTCAAGAAGAGAGTAGCGTGTCCCTGTGGGTGGAGAAAGCCAAATACATACATCAAATGAATGTTTTTGATTGAAGAATTAGGGTCTGAAGTGCTTCCTGGATAGCCCGGATGGATAATCCACATCTCGGCGAAACCAGTGCACGAACAGCCGCCCCGTTCCGTGACAAGTTGTTGTCGTGAACTCGGAGTTGCTTGATTTGGTAATCACTAAGTTGCTTCGTCTCGTTCCCCACCATCAACATGAACTTTCTTGATACCTATGGCATAACGGGTACGGGTACCAGCACCCCGCCCTCCACCAGTGAACGGCAGCAAGAGCAGAGCCTCAACGAAGAGATTTCGCAGGTTATTGGCCGGCTCGGGCGTTTCTGGGGTGGGTTTAGGATGCAGGTATGCAGGAGGACATCCGTATGCTCACAATGTTCACCGGCGAATACAGCGAGATAGCGCTTGCCTCCGCGCCACGGGGTCTCACTCAAGTCGTCACTCAAGCGCAACATACGTTTGAGCAACTGGCTACTGCGGAGACACAACCGAAGCCATCCGAAGTTGAAGATGAGAGAGAGAGGAGGAAGAAGGGGAGGGGGATAGTAACGCCGAGCGATCACTGCAGACACGACGCAGCCTACCACCACCGAGCCGCGTACCTCTGCTACTGCTTCATCGTCGACGATAGCTCACTCAGGCTCCTTCTTTTCCCGCCTCCAATGATCATCGATCCTGCCCAACATCGTCTCGTCCGTGCAGGCACCGCTCCCTCTGAGTGTCTTAAGAACGCACAGCACATCGACCTCGCGCAGCTTGAGAGCACGCTCTCATCCGAGTTCCAGGGCGTGCAGGGCGTCACGCGGGCGCAGGCTGAGGAGTATGTGCACAAACCTGAAAGCGAGGTGCTACTCCGCGAGGGGATGAAGGAAGCCGGGAACGTGCTGCGGGAGGCGGTCAAGGTCATACCACCGGAGGAGGGGAGCGCTATGGAGGTACCCGTCTCCTGGGATGAGATGGATTTTGGACGCTGCCTGGCTTGGCTGCAAGCGGCCAAGGGCAAGGGTAAGAAGGTTGATACTGGCAGCGGGTCGTCTCCTGGCTGTCCGTCTGAGGATGCACGTCGGGCGGTTGCGACGCGGGCCGAATCGCTGTTGAAGCAGCTCAGGAGCAATCCCGAGATCATCAAGCTCGATCCTGTAGCAGATACCTCCAAGGATGCTTATCTGACTTGGGCGGATGTGAGTGAGGCGAGCAGACAAGGGTTTGGCACAAAGGTGCGGGGAGAGTGCATCGCTGGAGCGCTGTCGGACCCCTCGAACGGAGCGGCGTTTCAGGCTACGTTTGATTCACTCGGTATGATTTGATTCATTTTCATATCTCGGGAAACTGACTACGTTAATCCCAGGTCTAGTACTGTCTTTCATGCCTGAAGAAATCTTCTGGGTCAGGTACTTCTTCCGGGCGCACCAGATCGACGGAGGACAACAGGCGGAAGGCTGCACAAGGTAGGTAATTTTTTGTACGAATAGCGACTGCGGATAATGAAGAAGACTTTAGTTGGGAGGACGACGAAGACGAGTCAGTTTCTGGCGGTGACGCAAAGGAGACGCGGACTTCTGCCAAGACACTGGTATCATCGTAGCTCACGCTTGCTCGTCCCAGGGAGACATCCGTGTTGGTTGTTTCGTCCGTATCACCCTCGCGAGTACAGAGTCCTAGGGAAAGCAGTGAAGACAGCTTTGTTCCCTTGTCCGTCGAAACGCTGCAGTGACTGTTCTTCCCCGAAACTTGGACTTCAACTCTATCCGTGACCAGTACGATGGTTTCTTCATTACCAACGTTCTTGGTGACCGCATTGCATGGATACCGCTCTGAAACTCAAGAAGACGATTCAGGAGTGGGATAAGCCTATCTTCGGGATTTGTATGGCCACCAGATCGTCGGTATGGCTGCTGGTCTAGATGCGTACCGCATGACTTTTGGGAACCGTGGACACAACCGTTGAACCCGTCCTCGCTTTGGCGTCTGTGGGTTCTATCAAAGCTGGCCGAGTTTACGTGACGAGGTGGGTATTTTAGAGATCTCATCGTACGGGGTGACTCATCGGGCTCCTTTATAGCCAAAACCACCAGTATGCGCTGACATTAACCCATTCCCAGCGGGATGGGAGCCATTCTTCATCAACTACAATGATTCGTCGGTTGAGGGTATCAAGTCAACCGCAGAGTCGGGTAGGAAGGTTGGGGTGTGCAATTCCACCCTGAGAGTGCCGGCGGCCCACGACGTCTGCACTTTCTACTTATAGCCGATTTCTCTTCTGATCTGAGTATATTTTAGATGTTCACTGACTTCCTGGACGAGTGCCGCACTCACAAGCTCGTGATGCCAAAAACCACTCCTGTGGATGTGATCAATTCGCTTAAAGATTATGCTGCTCCCCGTTTCTGAGAAATTTCTGCTCGCTGATAGTGTTTCATTCGTGAGGTATGGTAGGATGTACGAATATGTTAGCTACGTAGTTTTGGTATTGGTATTGTGCAAATGTAAAGACGGACACTTTTAAAATGATTTCGCACCAAGCCAAGGTGTGACGAGTCGACGCCAGCCAGAGTATGATCGGTAATTGCCGTTTTGGTCCCTCCGGTATGTACGTCTTAAACGACCGTGCCAAATCCCAGCTAACGATAACCTTCCAGGGCCAGACGATATGACAGTGCGTAACTGCTTTGTTTCAGATCGCACACCGCTGACACGATCATATCTACAGGCAGGCAGACCATATTCTCGCCCGAGGGTACGTCATCATCCACGATCGCACCACCTTCGAGCTCACCTCCATCCCCGTAGGCCGACTATACCAGAGTACGTCCATCTCACTCCCCCCCCGCGCGCCCAGCACGACGAACATCATCCCCCACAGTCGAATATGCCATGGAAGCCATCTCGCACGCAGGGCACCGTCCTCGGCGTACTTGCTGCCACAGGTAAACTCCTCGACCTCACCAGCGCCAAGGATAGTGGCGGATACAGCGGCAGCGGCGAAAAGATGTGTTTGTTCAACTTGTACGTACCTTGCGCACCAGCCCCACCTTTTTGTTTTTACTCATCCCCGCGATCCGTGCTAGAAACGTGATCGGCGGTGTCGCAGGGATCACGTCCGATGCAAACTCGTTCGTCAACTATGCCCGCATTGTGGCGCAGCAGCACTTGTTGCAGTACAATGAAGACATTCCCGTCGAGCTGCTCGCACAGCGGCTCTGCGACATGAAACAAGGGTACACGCAATTTGGAGGTACGTTAGCGCTTGTTACTCTTGTTCGCCTTGCGCAATGCTCCCCAGGTCTCCGGCCCTTTGGCGTCTCCCTGCTCTACGCGGGATACGACCTACACTACCACCTACCACTCGGATCCTTCGGGCAACTATTCTGGATGGAAAGCGACCTGCATCGGTGCCAACAACGGCACCGCGCAGAGCCTACTCAAATAAGAGTACAAGGACGATATGGGAGTCGAAGAGGCGATCGTACTCGTGCTCAAAGTAATGAGCAGGACCATGGACAGCACCACCTCGGGGAGCGAGAAATGTCGGTCTCTTGTCCTTAATTTTTTGATCGTGATGCTCATTTCTATTAGTGGAGTTTGTCGTATTGACGTACGACGAGGCGACCAAGCAGCCCAAAGCAAAGATATACAGGCCGTCCGAGATCGACGCCCTCCTCAAGGTGCACGATCTGGCGAAAAAGGACCAAGACGTGGAAATGAAGTCATAGTTTCCCTCTCATTTGTTGTAAAAGTGCAAATTTCCATCGTATATTTGCTGAGTGGTGAGACAATGACAACGAAACGTTTACATACATCCAGAAGTGAGAGCATAGCACGAGAATCATCCGATTCGACACCTAATGACACGCCATGCCCTTGCTCTCGGGCTCCACGAATGCGCTAAACAAGTAATGACCGATGGCAGCGCCAGCAACGACTGCAAAGATAAGGTATGCCTATAGCATCTGCGCGTGAGCAACGACGACGACGACGACGAGAGAACCGAAAAAGAACTCACGTTGTAAGTCATAAACACCAACATGAGGAAGCACGACAACAAAACCGAAACGCCGTACAACCCAGCGCTCAACGCCCGATAGTGCACTGGAATCGCCGCTCACCTTTTGATGGAGGAGGTTACATCAACGCTGTTTGCGAAGAAAAAGCAATGTAACTCACCTCGCTCTCCTGACCTCATTCAACAACCCCACAGCCCGCCGACGACCTCGGACCACGACGGCGTCCCCACATACCCACCAAAGCATAGCTGACCACGTAACATCAGGGCCAACTCACCATCACTACGATCAATCTCGCCCTACGATTCTCGCTCAGTGGTGCGGTTCCGAGTTCTGTTCTAGACACTGCAGCGTCAGATCCCAGTGTCAAAAGACAGAGGCAGGTGGTACAGCCGATTTGGTCTGCATGATTGATGAAGATGTCGAGGATGATGCTACCTTGATGATGATGATGACGACGACGACGGTCGCGATCAACTCCCCGAGATTGGACAAGGAATGGGAAAACCCCACGGATCACTGGCAGTCAGCTGCACCTACACGCACCTAGGCACCCAGGCACATTAATCGGCCGTCAACTGGGCGCCTCCAGTGTGCACGAGTAATGCCCCGCATCCAGTTGATAACCTCGTCGGGGACCTTTTCCGGTCGAGGTTGTCGTGGCCGTGTAGCACCTTCGTTCTGCGACGGTCCTGGTTGGGCTGTGGACGGTCGAGCAGTCGTGACTGGTGGGGTCCTCGAAGTGACCACCAACGACTGCGAATGTCCATGTCGTGGCTCCGACATCGATCGGTCGATCGTGGGTGGTGTCGGTGGTAGAGACCGATGTTGTGGTTGCGAGAGCCGCCTACCTTCCACTTGCCCAGCTTGCGTTTGCGAAGACTGGACGGGCGACTCTCGAAGTGGAGGCGTGGGCAACTGCCCCACGTTCTACACCGAGGATATGCGTGTAAGCAAGCAGGCTCTGATTTGTGGGATCGTCTAGATCATCCTTTAATGAAAGCGGAGTTGGCGAGCTGTGGCTGAGCCTCGGTGATGATCGAGAGCGAGGGCTGAAAAGAAGGCGGAGGTTGATAAGATGAAGGAGGTGAAGTTAATTCTCGGCGAGGCGCTGACTAGGAAACGCAGGAGGCAGTCAACTGGGAACGGGATTGGGATTTTGAACCGCCTGGGGTAGAAGAGGGTTCCACGTTTATTTGCAATGGGGCGCGACGGAATTCGGGAGGGGGACTCTGGCGCCGGAATAGGTGGTACCATTAACTTGAGACTGGTAACGGATACGTCATAAGGACAGAAGAGAAGATGGGTGGCCACGGAACATACCTCCCACGAGTTACCACAGGGAAGGCCACCGTTTTGAGTGGCATGATCAGGGAGGGGTCCAAAATTTCCGAAAGAAGGACCCGAGTCGAAAGACTCGTAGTGAGGGCCCGGCGGATCATGCGGACCGGGTTCGTGCTACGGATGCAAAGTTGGACACTGGGTGGAGTAGAGATAGAGACACTCACGACGGCCGATGGCGAGTTCAGTCTTGCGACCGTCCTGGATGTTTGAATTTATGTCATCGAAATCGGGATCGTTTTCGAGCAGTTTAAGCTTTGAGTGAGGCGGGGAAAGGTTCGGAAACCCGGACGAGTCTGGAGAACCGATCGATTGTGATTCACGAAGGCCCTCGAGGTAGAGAAGAACTGGAAAAGAAAGCGGAAGGAGTGTGAGACGAAAAGAATACCTTTCTTGTTGGGAGCTGCGACAAAGAGAGTTATAATTAGTTATCTTGTCAGTAAATAAGACCTGAACATACCTGGAATCCAGGAGTGCTCGAGCGTAGTAGTAATATCGGTCTGAGTCTCTGAGAGCCCATTCTGCCAGTGAAGCACCGAAATACAAATAAAGACAAACATTCTCGAACGCACGCGCTTCTGTCCGCCTGTCGACGTTACTTCATTACTTCATCACTTTGCTTGGACCAGCACAAATACGAACCCTTCAAGCCGTCTCGGCATTACTAGTATGTGATACGATCGGAGTCGAAAAGTCAGAAAAGCATAAGAACACGGACAATGAAGGGTGCTTGGCATGATCGAAGGAGTTGTGTTGATCAAGCAACTCAACCGTGTTGGCGGGATCGGTTTATTTCTGCTCTGTATTCGTGCCACTTCGTCCACCCGATCACGACGCTTGTATGCTCAGCCAGGTCCTGCGCATCAAGCATTGCATACGAGCCCTCCTTTGCAACCACCAGCCCGGACAAGACGTCCCCTTTTTTCTTTCTCGTCAGCCAGCCTTCCGACGACCTAGCCGCGCAAACTTTACATGTCATCTTAAATAAGACGACTCCGACGAAACGAACCTTGGCGATACGCTCTTGTCGGATCGAGATCTCCCTCGTTTCGAGATTCGCGGGCGTGTACACCTTGCGGTCGACTCCTCGATCTATGTACAGTCCCTCCATCGCCGCGTGCAAACGGCATCACATTCTTCTCCCCGTGAACACTGAACAGGCATCGATATGACTCTTTGCTTTGTGCGAACGTATTGCTCCGCGTCGACGCGTTCGATATTGATAAACTCCGAGTTTTCCGGGTAATCGATGTGGGCGCTGAACGGCAGACTGTCGATGGGATCCGTTCACCGACGAGACCTCGGGCCTGTTGAGTATACTCTGCGAATCATATTTAGAAATCGCGCGACGGGGTCAAAGATCACATTGCGTTACAAGTAAAATATATGTCATAACATGTACTACGACCGTCGTGCGACCACGTACCTCGACCGAGAATCCGGGGCCCAGAGTTCAAGAGGCTCTCGAGTGCTACCAGGATCCATAAAGCCAGGATTGGCGAGCACAACACAGTGATCAATTCTCTGTACCCAGTCGCGCTGGGAGGTAACGTTCGAGACATGCCTGCATGAATCCATGAGCACGATAAAACTGCGAACGCCAGCAACGACCCACTTGAACACAAACAGATTGTCCCCCTTTGCGAACCGCGACCTTACTACGTCCGCGTTCATCACAAGCACCTATGTCTGATATACAGCCATGCACTTTCGCGCGAGGCCAAACGTCGGTACGGTCTGCAATTCACCATCGCCTCCAATATGAGAAGCAGCTCCTGCGCCGTCCCGAGCGCGAACACGGGAGCAGGACGTGTCCGCCGCATGCACGAGCGTGGTCAGACAGCCTGGGCTGCTTTTGCGCTCTCGTCTCAAAGATGTGCATGCCGTGGGTGCTTTCGACGACGAGCACGTCCGGGCGGACGGGAGGGACGTCGGCAGGTGGTTCAAGTTGTCCTCTTCGCGGGAATAGTCACTTGTGTAAACTTCAAGGACTTTGAGGCCGAGGATGTCGACGTTATTAGATGACGGTTACAATGCTATTCTGTGGCTGAAGTGCTGAACTGTCAAATCATTCAATATTGTCGGAAAGCCAGACTGTAGTGTGATTGGTTGAGTGGAGACTTCCGACGAGTCGAGGATGTGACTTAGTAGGAATCAGACGAGAGTGAGGTGGGGACAGAGCGTATGGGTAGCTCTCTTGCCTCTGTCCCCTGTTTTGCTTGGGCTTTTATGTCTATGCTACTCTATTGCTAAGTAATCATTACTAACGGCTGACTGAGCCTCCTGGAGGGGCTTCGCTCTCCTCGAGGAGTAGCTTGCATCAGTTCTTGGGTCGGGTCACGTGCAGGTTGCTTAGCTACTCGTCCTAGTGGACGCTTAACAAATATGTTTGGATCAAACTAAGAACACTGTACGGATGAATGTGGTCTCTGGGGGGCCCTTGAACCGTTACCATCATGGTTGGTTTTTCCCACACCTGGGCAAGGCAGTAAAAAGCAGGCAAAAACCTGGCCCCCCAGACCAGACCAGGCCACACCCCGCCTACCAACATGACCCAACCCGATGCCTATGAGCAGTGACCGATCAACAAGTATGCAACCCACTAATGAAAATAGCCTACCGTCCCACCAGTAAGACCCTCGACACCATCCACTCACCCCAAACGCACTCTCAGCGACCATGGCTATCATATCAAGTCAAACCTACACACTCTGGAACATGTCCAAATCATCCCCCTCATGTCCTACTGGACCCACCACACCTGGAACCACAGAGTCAGCCAATATTGGCTCACTAGAGGTTTTAGTGGGTATCACGCTGCCACGGCCCGGGCCCTCCGCTTGACGGAGATGTCCCACCAGCTCAGAGTTCCACACTGCCCCGCACACCACGGGGCGTGCGTAAGCTGCATTTCCTCGGATCGGCAGTCTCGACTGCCGCCTTAGCGTGTTATGTAGGACTAGGTTAGCCAGTTGCTTCATTATGTTTATTGCTCATCCAAAAAAAAGAATGTGGTCTCCGAATTCCGAATGCTCCCAACCACCGCCACTGCTGGAAGTGGATGAGATGGGATCAACGTGCACTTGTTTCTTCCTCCCTCGCCCTCACATTGCATAATTTCTTTGACAATACGCTCAGGCTTAGAATCCAGATATGAACTCGAACTCAGAGACAAACCAGTCAGGAGGTTTTGAAAACATCCGAGAGAAATTTGGCTGCTTCAGGCTTATCGTTGGGCGGGTGAATGCTGGCAAGACGACCATTCTCTGTGCGATCTGTGACACTACCGAAAACGAAAACCCGGAGGTCTATGATGGAGAAGGCAACAAGGTACGTATCTCATTCAATACAATGGATGACTGGTATTGTTTTGAGCTCACAATGTGTCCAGTGCCCATTATTGTGTTGTTCACCAAGTTTGATGCATTACTGGCTCGTGGCATAGTTGAATTATCGAGAAATGATCAAAAGCTGCCATGAGAGGAAAGGGTGGCGAAGGCTTATGAGCTCATTGAAGGGATCTTTGAAGATGCTAATGTGTGGGGTCGTCTTTCTCAACTGAAGTATGCACCAAAATGTAGTGTTTGGATTGGAGGTATGTTTCTGTTTTTTGATAAGTGATATAGCTCATGCAATCTCATGCAAGGGATGCATAACTCAAATGAGGGATGTGGCATACTGCTGGAAAATACAGCAGGAGCTCTGAATGAGGAAGCTTTGCAAATGCTATTTGTTTCTGCACAAGCGACAAATATAGCATTGTGTGTTAGATATGCAGTTCAAGAGTAAGTAGTGAAATTTGATTATTCTTCAAAAGCTAATGCTATAATGTAAAAGTGTCACATCTTATATAGACAAGCTGCTTGAATCAGTGCTTCCTGTACACAAGCTTGACAAAATAGATCCCATGAAACTGGCAGGATGGTTTCCACAATTTTGGGTAAGATGGTGTTCATATCAATTAGTTCACAAATACAAATAAACATCCGCAATTATAGAGAGTGAGTTATCATTACAGCAAATGGATGAAAAATGATTGAACATATATCATTTCATTCTGCTCTGGAAATGATAGAGAGTGAGTTGGCATTGTGGAAGGTGGCAGAGAGTGGTGATGCTGATGATGCCATGTCCATTCATTCACCATCCTGCTCTGCAAATAACAGTCTGTGAGTTGTGCATTGTGGAATGTGGCAGAGAGTGGTGATACATATTTGCTTACAAATCTGCACATTTTGGACATGTGCAGAAATGTGCAGATAAATGAGTACAAAAAATCACATTTGACTACCAAGAATAGTCAAAAATGGCCCACCTTTTTACAACAAACTCATTCTATCTGTGGATTAACCAAATCAAAAGATGATAACATGGTAATTGGAGTATGTATCGGAATTCCGTCTTCACATCTCTCATGCTGGAATTACAGATCAAGATGCCCTCCTCGAACATCTCACATCTGGGATGGACCCGAAACTAGTCACCATGATCCTCTCCCAGCAAACTCAACCTACCATATCACCAGGGTTTCGCGACCATTTTGATCATATCTTATCCTGATCTGATCTGATTGAGTAGATTCTTGCACCATTAAAATCAGAAAAACAGGAGCTACAACTATTCTGGTGAAACCAAAAAGGAATCATGACTTTCCCTTTTTGGAACAAATTTTCGTAGTTGTGGATATTGCCCCTTTCTTGACAGGGGCTTCTTGCCTCAACCATGCATGTGATTACATAATCAAGAAGCGCACCAAATGCAGCCACTACTCCTACTACATTGCCATTTTGGGAATATTTTCCATTAAATATTTTTCCCTCATTTCCCTGCTTTCCCCTGGCCTTATACATTGTTGGAGTATATATACATATTATATTTGTCATAATGAACCATTCCCACTGCTTAAATGAGGGATCTGCATGGTTTCAAGAGATGAATACAAAAATAGGAGCAAAAACAGAAAATATATCTACATTTTTGACAGTTTCAACATAGGGGCTTCAAAAGTGCATCACCACATCCCCTTCACATATATCTACAACATATCAAGAGGGCTTGGGGATGGAATAAAAGCCTGTGATGTTATGACATGTTCTCCTCCTGTCACTTTTTTGCTCAATGCAGTTACACAGGTGATGCTGATGGCTCCAAAATGTGGGTCCTATCTCCTTACATGTATTCTCCTGAGTTTCATCACTTCAGCTAATTTACTGGGATCTCTGATAGGTCACAAATCACCATTATCGACATTTTCAGCCTTTGGTTTATGTTTTTCTGGCAGTTGCCCATTCAATTATGTCTAAAACCACATACAAGGCTGAAAGCACAAGGCATCAAATATACACAAGCAAATGAAATTAACTATAAAAGGAACTTTTAATCAATATAAAAAAGCAATCAAAGAAAAAAGATCAAAATGCTTGTGAATGTCAATGTTTCACCACATAATGTAATGTTGTTCTCAGAGCGAAATAACAAATTCACATGAATATAGTATATTAAACAATACAGTATGTCTATGCAGATACAGGCAGTAGCGGAGGAAAACAAAGAAAAAAATTCTGAGGTAGAGTCAATAAATGATCATTTACCTGGTAATCAGCCATCTTATTAATGTTCAATCATTATAAATGCTTATTATTTCCATGGCATAATGATGAGTATCTATCAGAACTATCTGGTTATATTGGCTCTTCACCATTCCCCTGATCATCCCGATCATGCACGCATCCCATCCTACTACTATTGCTTCTTCCGATGCTCATGGACACTGTTGTGCGTTCTCGTTGTCACCATCTCCAACTTTGTGCACAGCTGCATCCCGACACATGTGTCCTGCGACCACCCACCGGGCCCCACCTTCACTTCCGAGTTAGCTGACACACACCATCCCCAACTTGGACATGCATGGCCACATCTTGATGCACATTTCCTGCCCACCCTTGCTTCTTCCGACACACACCGTGACACAAGTTGCAAGCTTGATGGTGTTCCGCGACCAGCACTGGCATGCGCTCAAGTGGGCACATATATCGCTGCCTGCTTCCCTTATGTCCTCATTCAAGCTATGGAACACTGCACATGGAGCAAGCACTGTATTGGGAGGTCGTCGATGAGAATGCACAAGAGCCTCCGTCATTCAAGTTTGTCATACTACTATGAATGAAGACCCACAATGTTCAAAATCTCTGCATATCTTGTTGAGGAGTGATGGAATTTGTTCAGAGTCAGACCATAGATACTCAAGTCTTGAAGTTATAATACTATCAGGGAATATTTAGCACATTTGCTTAGAATGACTGAGCTAGAAACTAACTCTTGGCTTTGGGAAATATTGACCAATCACTGGCAGACACTTCATATCACTGGCTTTTTGTGACCATTTTGATCATATCTAATCCAGATTACATTATCTTGAATAGATTGTTGCACCATCACCACACCTTGTAAGATTTGGCCAAAGGTACTGGTAATGTCCAGTTATAGGGTTGACAGATAACACTCGGGGAGCCTGACTGCATCGGCACTGGCAGATACCTTGCTTGATTTTTATTTCTAAGTCACGCATGATAGGAAATTTAAACATTATAATGTGATTCAAGTTGCTGTAAGTAAAGTACGAAAATGCACTGGCAAGTGCCATGATGATTAAGATGAGAAGGTCAAATTATTTAATGCTATAGATACTAGATAGCTGAAGAAGATGAATAGCTGAAGAAGACGAAGACTTGGAAAGTCAAATAGAAAGATCTAATTTATGATGGTATACTGCCACAGCATAGTATGCCATGGAAAATAACTCTGAGTCCAAAGTTCCTAGGCACGACCGTAAATCCTCTTGGCTGGACTTGGAGACTTGCTTGGGTCCACATAGAGGTTCACGCGGTGTCACTTCTTCGCCCCAGACACAGCCACAGTGCGTGTAGCAGTGTAAACATCACTCCCAACCCCAACTGTACCCAAGCCTCTGGTGGCAATGGACCAATTATTAAATGATTCAAGTTGAAGTAGAGCTCAAGTAACAACTAAGGCTCCTTCAAGATGAGCACAATAGGCATCAGGCCTGATCAGGTTCCCACCTCAGGCTATGTCATAGGCAGGAACTGGAATAACACAGTGTGTTTCCTGGATGGCTGCAAGAGCACTGGCTGCTGCGTTGTTTGAAGTGGGCCAGTTCTCGATGGCATCTAGTAGACAGAACTTTCATTATGTAGTCTGTATGACAATGCAAGTTGCACAAACCTTTTTTTTTGTTCTGGTCATCAGACTCTGCCAAGTCGTCTGGTTGGTCCTTTGCATCACCAGCACCATCACTCTCATCCGAGTTGGCACTGGCACCTCCACCTTTGACTTCATCATCATGACCCTTAGCCTGAAGGCAAAAGAATTAGCACCATCATGCCAAATTAGTATTGAAACGAGGCTTGCATCTGGAAAAAAAAATGCTGGTAGTAATCTGGTTATTATGTAGACTACAGAGCACTTCATAGACATCATGAAACATAAGCCCTCTATGTAGCACTACATAGTAAGTTCAAGGACCGCAGGTACCATACTACCATATAGATGGTGTCATGACACACCAGTGTTGAATCGGTAGTATTCTATTACTTCATTACTTCTGATTCTAGACCAGTCCATTCTAGACCAAGTCTCTTTCTTATCTTATCATTTCGTAGATTAGATAAGAGCAGTTATTGCCATTGGCTTGACTCAGCTTCTATGAGTCCTTTACACTATTGGTCAATACTTATGCTGACTGATGTCTTACACATCAGTGCTTACATATCATTCTGAGAACTTACACTATTGGTTAGAATCTCTTACATGATACTGTAGGATGTTCTACGACATTCCATACACAAATATGTACAAACATATCTTGTAGTATATAAGGGCCTAAGCCTGACCCTTGAATATCAGGTCGCTTTCACATACTCTAGTGATTGATACCTCTTCTCAGTTTCAACACTTTGACTCAAGTTACCTAGTAAGTTTTCTACTAGAGTTGTCTCCCTTTCATATTCCTCTATTTTGGAAGGATCTTTGTGATCCCTTTGAAAGATCTTCGAGATCTTTGTGAACGGATCTTTGTGATCCTAATCCCCTCGGCTGCGCTCTTTGAATATCCACATAGGATTTCAAAAACCAGTACTATGGGGCATACAAAGTCTAATGTAAATTTTTGGGGAACTGCACAGCCTGAGGTACTATGGGTACCACTGGTATGAGTAAGGGTCAGCATTTGCTAACCTGCGCCCAACCCACTACCTGTGAGGGTCATTGTGGTCGTGTTGTTGTCGCACTGACCATGCCCGGGCCATCTCGCTGTCCTCTGCCTCTCTCTTCCTCCTCCGAGTCATCTCGGCGCCGTTGTCACGTCGCCAGTTGGCATCCATCGTGCTACCATCGAGTCATCGTGTTCGAGTTGTCGTGGCCCGGTGGTCACTGGCACGCATCGCGTTGTTGCTGTCGCATTGTGTCGCATAATGTCCTATCGCCGTCGCATGTCTGAGTCCATCCTGGGTGCACAGAGGTTGGAGGGGAAGGGACGCTGATAGGATGGGGATGTGTCACCGTTGTGGCACGCATCTGACTTGTCTCACATCGGCGTTGTCTTGCCATTGTTGCATCACCAGTCGACGTGGGCAGGTTCTGGAATGGATAGGTGTTGTGTGAGAGAGAGGCATAGGGGTGGGTTAGGGACAGAGAGAGGGATGCACTGGCACACGTCGTCAGTCACACCATCATCACCATCATTGTCCTTCCCTCGTCTCCGAGTCCCTGTCATGGCGTCGAGTGTCCTCGTTGCCGTCACTGCCATTCCACGTTGGCACTTGTCGTCGCATCGATGTTGTGTTGTCGGTGTCGGTCAATGTCACAGTGTTGTTGCGCGTCAAGTTGTCATTGTCGTTGCGTCGAGTTGTCTCAGAGGGCGATGGCATCGTCGTGTGTCGTCGTTAGAGTCGCTGCGCCACCGTCCTTGTTGATGGCAGGTCCATTGGGATGTGCTGAACGCAGCGGGAGGGAGCAGGTGTTGAGGTCATGAGCCGAGAACGCATGCACATCCACATGTGTCGTCGTCGTCGTCCTAGTATTGTGGTGCATGGTGCATCATTGTCCTGCCAGTCATTGGCATGATGTCCACCGATTAGACCTTTTAATTTGGCATTTACCACATGGTGCATTACATGAATGATGGATTCTACCACCCCTGCCAAATTGGCTGAAGTGGCAGTGACACTGTTTTCACTGCCAGCTGTCTGACTTTGAAAAGATAGGAGCACTTTGGCCCCTTTTGGATTACATAAGTGAACAGGGGCATTTCTGGCTGTGTCTATGTGTCAGCAAATGTCAGCAATTGCCATTGGGTAATATTGACCAATCAGAAGCCTTGTATCGCCAGCTTTCCGCGACCATTTTGATCATATCTCAATCGAGATTTGATCATATTGATTAGATTGTCACACCATTGGAATCAGAAAAACAGGGGCCATAATTTTTCTGGTGACACCAAACAGGAACAATGAGTTTCCTTTTTGGGAATAGATTTTCGCAGCTTTGGAGATAGCCCCTTTCTTGATAGGGGCATGTTCCTGTTTGTTCTGATAAATTATATAAGCAGGAAGCGCACCAAATGCAGCCATTAAACATTGCCATTTTGGGAACCTGGCGCCAGACCCTCTGGCGCGGCGAGGATATAGCATTAGGGTCAGATCTCAGGAACGATCTCTGTGGGAATTCTCTCACGTTGTCAAGTACTTTGATCGGGGGCAATTATGGTTACTAATCCACATAGATAAGAGCACTTTACGCCATTGGCGGGTGTTTTCGGCCGACCGGGAGGACTCGTAACGTTTCTTGCCGACCCCCGGAACGAATAATCGACCAATGGCAGCATTATGGTTCGATTTCTTATCTACCAATCGGATGTACTGACCGTTTTAGATCTCTGACTCCGCTACTCTTTATAAGACAGCGTGAGTATTGTTATTTGTTTGTTTTAACCGATATAGACTGATGAGCCAACTGGCGAAATAGTCACCGATGGGCTTGTCACCCACCGGCTATATCTATATCGCCACCCTCATCCCAAAGCTTTGTCCGCTCGCGACCTTCGGCCGCTCGCTCCTCGGCCCTTCCGTAGTTTACGCGGGGTGTATCACTCAGAGTCGAGGGGCCCGAGCGTTTACTACGGGTTCGGATGCATACTCGGGTGGTGGGCCCGTCCGTACTGTACGTGAGATGTATCACTCAGAGTCGAGGGGCCCGAGCGTTTACTACGGGTTCGGATTCATACTCGGGGGATGGGCCTGTCCGTAGTATACGTGAGATGTATCACTCTCTGTCGAGGGGCCCGCTCGTATGATACGACTTTCGTATCACTCAGAGTCTACGGGCCCGAGCGTTTACTACGGGGTCGGATTCATACTCGGGTGGTGGGCCCTTCCGTAGTTTACGCGGGGTGTATCACTCAGAGTCGAGGGGCCCGAGCGTTTACTACGCGTTCCGATTCATACTCGGGGGATGGGCCTGTCCGTAGTATACGTGAGATGTATCACTCTCTGTCGAGGGGCCTGCTCGTATGCTACGACTTCGGTATCACTCAGAGTCGAGGGGCCCGAGCGTTTACTACGGGTTCGGATTCATACTCGGGGGATGGGCCTGTCCGTAGTATACGTGAGATGTATCACTCTCTGTCGAGGGGCCCGCTCGTATGATACGACTTTCGTATCACTCAGAGTCTACGGGCCCGAGCGTTTACTACGGGG
>JBBPOJ010000371.1:0-28976 GCA_038091395.1 Leccinum rimulosum
GGTTGCTCGATCGTGGTTCGGAAGGCCGGCACGGATAAGCTGGAGGAAGATGATTGTTCGAACCGCGTGGCGTGACGTGAGGCACCGCCACACAGCACATTTTGAGATTAACAGTGATCGGGACCAACAAGATCAACAATTTGCTGCCCGGGCCGAGGCCAAAGTCAAAGCGAACAATTGCCTTCGCTTCACTTTCGTGAGTTCATGTCCACACCGGTTCTTTTTCTCCACACCTGTCTAGTCCAAATGCGAACATCTGTCTGGATACTTCCGCGCGCGCCCACTGGATGTATCACGTCTGGTACCACCCCCCATTGTGAACTGGCAAAGCGGGATCCTAGGGACGCGGGACTCGAAGTGGACCACCGTTCGCTTTGAGTGCTTTATGCCGCGTAGGTGAAGATAAAATCTGGGAGGTAGGGGAGCTTGATCTTTCCACTTTCTTCGTCTCTCCCACCACCACCACCACCCCCACAGCCATTTGAGAATCATGGGCAAAGTAAGTTCTCTGGGTTAGCCTCGTCGGAGCTCTGATTTACCGCTTCACTCTAGTCGTTCTCTTGTGACTTGCCTAACTGCAACTTCGTCTGTGCCAAGCAATCAGACCTCAAAAAGCATCTCGTTGAACATAAGGACCCTTCAAAGTGCGTCAATATGTTACTGTTCCACGACGAGTGCCACAATTCACGGTCATCAATAGGTTGTACCGTTGCGATGAATGTTCCTTCACCACTCTAGACCGGAGGAATCTCGAGGAGCACAAAAACACCCAGTAAGACCATCATCATCTTTCCGCTACGAGACAGTATTCTTACCTCCTCACCTCCCTCCTATCCAGCTCCAATGCCCGACCGCACAAATGTGATCAAATCGTCGACGGCGAGCCTTGCGAATTCGCCTCCAATGGTGTCTCCGCTCTTTGCAAACACCGCCGAGTTAAACATCAAATCACTGGATCAGGTCATAAAGGCAAACGCAAGGCTAGAGCCGTCTCTTCACAAGTGGATACTCAGGCGGGAGCATCGCACGAACATACGTTCCCCGCTACTCCTTCAACGAGCTTTCCTCAAACACATCCCTCTACTCCTGCCCATGTATCCGGTGCTGGCACCTCTACACCTGCATCTACAGAACATCCCGTTTCCAACAACCACCCTTCAGCACCTGGTACCTATCATAGCCAAGGATGGAACCACGCGTACGATCTCACTGCAGACTCGGCTGGTACAAGCTCTGTGGCTGGATCGCAGAACAGTCTTGCCTCTACAGTGCCTATGTCGTCGCCCGTGTGCCAGTACAGCACGAACAATACAGTCCATGCGAGCAACGCCGCAACATATCCGCCACCCATATTTCCTACTGGTCCGGGTCCTGTCTTGACCTTCAACAACAACTCGTACTACAATTCACAGTCTGCGACTGCGTACAATGCCTCTCCTACATTCAACTCGTTTTCGAACTACACTCTCCCTGTTCGTGGCGAGGGATCCAATAATCGCGCAGATACCCTTGCGCAGGGATCGGGATCGGCGAATGTAATGCCGGATCTCTCTTCACAGTTCAATTCCTTTAATCGCTCTAATGTTCCTGCTACTACCCTCCCATCATTCCACAACCCCGCCATGGCGATGAGTCGCAACTCATACTTCAGCCGTGCCACAAGGATTCACCCTGGATCGCTTCACAATTCTTTGTTGGCAAGAAGATTCAGGACTGAGTCGACCCGGTCGACTTCAAGTTCAGTCACGCCGTGCCTCACGGAAGACGCTTCCCTTTCGCCGGGATCACGCATGGAGCTCTTACTTTCGCCCTCCACCGAACCAGTACCTTGCGATCAAAACGTTTCTGCCGAACTGGTTACCCCCCACGACGATGGGTCAACGGACAATAGATCCGCTAGCAGCAGCTTCGCAGTTGTGCCGATCGATGTGGCCGCATTGGACACTCCGGATGACAGCGGTGCCAGTCGCGATGATGTTACTCTCCCGGCGCCACCCTCCATTTGCGTCCCACCCGTACCTCAAGAGTTGCTCGACGGCGACAACGGCGCAAGGGATCTAAAGGAATACCTGTCAACCCCCTCGGAGTCGTTACTGGATGAGCTTAACGCAAATGAAATATTCTATCGGGGAACGGGTCGCGCTGGACATCTTTTCCCCGAGATGATGGCCAATGCGGGTATCGAGGGATGGGGAAACAGTGTCTTTGATGGATGATCCTTGTCTTGTGCCTGACCTGTAACACGGCGCTCGGAATGTTTTATCATTTACTTAAACGCGGACTCACATTTCTCTCAATTTTTCTTTGTATTCTGCATTAGACTAACTCATCTGTATATCAAGCATTTTCATAGGTAAGTAGATTTCAGCGGTATGTGACGGTCATATGTAGTACGCATCTCTCTATGTCAGTAGGCACTTTACGACAAAAAAATGTGTTCTCCATTCGTACCATGAATGTGCCGGAAACTCTCCTTTTCTACACTTTGAGGTACTAAGCCTGTTGACAGTACTTATTTCGCGAATTATTAACGGTGGTATCTTCGAGAGGCGATGCGATCGACAGAACGCCTTACGTTCTTGCATACGAAACCTCATGGACACTCACACTCGAAATTACGTGTGAGTACGAGTCGTTGACTATGATTTTTGATTGATACATAATTTGGCTTGTGATACAGCGGAGATGCATGAAGACGTAAAACATAACAAACGATACAGAGAGGGGAAAATGATAAAAGGATCGTGGTTAGGGATTAAATATTAAAGGAGATTAAACCATGAAGAGAACGATGCAGGATGACCAGCTCAAGCATCGAGCAAGTAGCACTCCCTAGGACGCCCCAACGCGGATTGATCCCAGGTGCCAGCTTCGACCATCCATTCGGGACACAGACATCCCTCCCGACCAGTCTGCATGTCACGACGGGCTTGAGTAAGCGGAGGGTCCGAACGTGCAGGTTCCGGGTGATACTTGAGTCCTGTCGCGTCGAACGTGCTGTAGCTGTTCTCATACTCTGCCATCCAGTCAGAACGCAACGTGGGGTCGTAACGGGAATCCAGTCCCATTTCTTCGTCTGCGTCCGCCAGAGCCGGGTCGTAATAATCGACGTCCATTATGTCTCTGTTTACACTCTGCACCCCTGCGGCATTGGACGCATAGGCGAAGGCGCTGCCAGCCTTGGGAAGTCCGCGGGAAAGAATGCGACGTGAAGTGAAGCTGGGACGGCGAGGACGCTGAGGGCGGCAAGTGACATTGTCGTCCACTTTTTGAAGGGGATTTCCAGAGGTAGGATTGGTGAACCGACCGCGGCCGGGGAGTGGGATGTATCCGTGGATCTTCTGCCGGTGCCTCGTGAGGGATGAAGGATCATTTGTTCTGTAATCGCATCGTTCTTCTCGAGCGGGCATGCCAGGAGAGCTAATCATGTCGGGGCACTGGTACATTTTCTCGCCCGTGCTGGAGGAACACCACTGTTAATACGAGAATGCCGCGATGAGGATAGACTCACTGTTTCGCAAAGTGGATGACAAGGCTCTTCTTTGAAAGAGTGAAAAATTCACATTCAGAACAATGGAACACGCTATGGATAATCGTCAAGTTTGATGGTGATCGTAGTATCGCCAAGGTAATCACACGTACCTTTCCGGATTCTCGTGGGTTGCCTTGTGCTTCTTTAGCTCGTAGGCTTTTGTGAAGACCATGGTACAATCGGGAAAGGTGCATGGAAGGGTCTGGAGCAAGTCTGTCAGTGCCGAGATTGACGAGAGGAATGGGCAGAACGTACGTCGACCATGGTTCTGGCTTGAATACGTAGGAGGTTACTATGTGGATGAGAGTGACCAGACTCTCGTTGATGGTAAAGAATGTGTGTGATGTGAGAGCCACCCAGACTGCTGTACTTATACCCCTCGCAAGCTGATTGTTGTATGGTGTGGACCACATTCTTGGCTTTGACCAGGTGGACGTACTAGTGTCAAAGCGTACTTACTAGAATTTCTAGAAAGTCATTACTACTCGATCGGATCGGGTTCCCACGAAAGCTGAACACAATGCTCTCCCAAACGACACCCAGCTGGTTTAAAGTCTCGAGACTGGATGTCTTGATCACAAATGCATGCGATCCTTCTCTTTCAGTACACATCATCTCGAAGTCGCAGACTTTATAAATGCAAAAAAGGCCAATACGTGAGTTTACGGACTCGTATCAACGAACAGCTGTGGACGATTTTCATGTGAGCCGAAAGCCTTCGTTGACAACAATATTGATATTGAGGTGTTACCACAGCATGTTAATTTATGCTGGGGGGAGGGCCCGGGGTGCCAATGATGGAATTGCCGGAAAGTGCATGATCGCCTAATTCACGGGCCGGAAACAACCAACCGCCTGAAGTTCCACTGATTAGTAAGTTTTTGACTTTGGCTCTGGCCGCATCAACGTTGACGTACTCGACGACATAGCGCACAGAAGGGGCGCGCCATGATATCGTCAGGATCTCGGATCCCTGACCTGACCCGACTTTCTAAGCGCTCATGCCCCCAAGAGCATTGGTGGCAGACATATCATCATCGACCACCAATGCTTCGTCGTGAAACTCGACACCATCGAGACTCGAAGAAAACGCCCAGCCAGAAGTGACGTCCGTGACGACACTCGCCTGGCGCTATTATTTAACCTTTTCTAGATGAGTCCAAGTGGTCTGTGATCCCTTGTCCCTCAGTAGAGTCACCGGGTATCGTGCACCGTCGCATCGAGTGGAATATTTCTAGCGAACACCGTCACCACGTCTCGAACCCGTAACTAGATGTGGGACTTTGGGCCCCGCGCGCGCTAAACGCTACGGCGCTCCCCTCAAGCACATGATCATTGACCACACAGTCACAATATGGCGCACTAAATAAAGACATCGCATAGTAGATTGATACCTATAAGTACAGTATCATTCTGCTTGCGTCCCCGATGAGCAGCAACACAACCACTTGGGAAACAAAATGGAAAGCTTGACGTTCTCTGAGTCTTCCTAATTCTTGCTGTGAGTTTCGCAACATGTGCTGAAGGAAAGTGGGCGCACGCTCAAATAAATTCTCTGAGTCGAGGATTGACCTATATCTTTTGCGTGTTGTGCCTTGTACAACATAAGTTCCTACGATGTGGTCGATGCCGACGGACGACCTACCTCGCTCACTGGCTTCGAATCCGGAGGACGTCCGGTGCTAGTGCTACCACCGTGATCACCGTTTACATCTGACGGAAGAGCTACGTTGTTCGACGGCCCTGTCGGAGGACGACCTCCAGTGTTAGTGCCATGGTCACGGTCTCCATCTGCACGAGGCTTGGCTTTCGATTTTTTCTTCTTTTTCTTCTGTGACGGATAAACGATGGCATTAGTGGGCCCAATGGACAATTTCAAACACCTACCGGTTCCCCAACCCTTCTGACCGTTCGCTAAAAGGATAGTTTAGACGAACCGGGTTCACTTCAAAGAGCACTCACTGGTATACCTTGAGCTTTGGCCATTGTCGAAAATGCTCTGTTCGAGGCATTCGTGTTCTCTGCTGACCTAGATTGAATGCCAGCAAGGCGACGAGGCGACGAGACTATAGGTTCTCTGATGCTCTTCTTCCACCTGAAAAACCGAAGGAACCGAGACGGCGGCACACTATCGTTAAGGTTCTCTGAGTGTATGTCTGGGGTGGAAGTCATGATGTGGGTTGGATGCTGTGATGTGGAGTGAGATGAGACAGGCAGTGACAGTTGGTCCTCAGGATAAACAGACGGTGCTGGTGAGGGAGCCTGCCGTAGCGTCAACACGGCGGCGAGGTCAGAATGAACTGATATGAACTGATTACGAACCTCGTCGTAGTTGAACTGATCGTCAGCCGTGGGCATCGTGGGTGGGAGCTCAACCTGCGGCGCTGTATGATGACATGTTTCAAACCCGAACAGGAATGAACTAGTACCTCCAGTAAGCCAACATCAATGTCTGAATGGGATTCTACAAGATCTTTCTGATTAATGTTGGACATCAGGACAGTGGACTTAGATAACCTGTTTCAGAGCGGGTATACTCACATCCTTGAGGTATGATGGTGGCAGGACACCATGTAGTAGCCTGAGATTGTGAAGTGTGATTGTCTTGTCACCCGCAGCCACTATATCATAGTTTGCCAAGATTTCCAAGGACGTGACGCGATGGGGGTAGTCAATGACAGATCCAATTTGTTGTTGCGTTGTAGTATCCCAGAATGAGACCGATGAGTCGCCAGAGATTGCTATGCATGCTCCGCCGCATGCTAGTGTGATGCACGTTGGATTCTTGTCGTTGTGAATAGTCCATTGCGAGAGCGCCGTCTTGGAGGACACATCGAGACAGTGGATACCATCATCAGACAATACAAAAAGTTGCTTTCCATCGCCCGTCCAGGCGAGCGATCTATTGAATCCCGAGTAGACTTGGATTGGAAAGTCTACGAGGAGGGTGCCATCGAGACCGTCGTAGATTCGGACAGAGGGGTGGAACAACGTGGAAGTTGCGATGGATTTACCGTCCGGAGAGAATTTGAGCGCAGCCAAGACAGAGCCGTGTTCCAAAGGTCCAAGCAGACGATGCTCCCACGTGGGAAACGACCAGACAGTCTTGTCATACGATCCAATCGCGATTTTCGTCCCATCGGGTGAGAACTGCCTCGTTGTGTGCGTTGAACTCGTGCGCCTTTTCGAAGGTCGTCGAATTCCATACCACAACTTGACCGCTGTTCGTCCCGGCCACCAACCACTCCGACTCGGAGTCACTGTCTCGTGACACGACAAGACCGAACACGGGACTTCCAACATCCATTGTCATCCCCACCTCCATGCCATCTTCCACTCGCCATCGTCGAATCTTCCCTTCCGCGTCACCACTTACGACCTCCTTCCCGCCGGCGATCAATGCGACCGAAAGCACCACATCAGGATGATCGATTTTGAACACGTTTGCATCCCTTTGGTCAACCGTAACGATACGGGGAGAGGGTCCACCCGTGTCGTTGCTTGTTTCTGGGTATATTCCGCTTTCAATGGCCTCTTCTTCATTACCTTTGATTGACATTGTGACTGGAGGAACGTTGAACCCTTCAAATTCTGTTCTCGTTTCAATGTCATTCGAATGTCCTGTCGACATGCTCACCGTCTCTTGGAAAGTATACTGGGCTGCCAGCGATCAGCGCTAAGCGTTGGAAAGAAGGATGAACCTATGTCAACATCCGGCTGTGCACTTGGCACCTGCTTTCGCCCACGTGCATCCTTTACCCTCCCTCGAAGTTAAAGTCCCCACTTTACTAGATCGCTACAATCCACCCCGTCCGAAGCACTATCAGACATCTCCTTCCTCTCTCACAACTTCTCACTAGCTCGCCACTGCCTCTCGATCTCCACTCACGAAATTCGCGTCCACCCACGACACGCTCGACGTATCCCGAGCGAATCTATATCGCCCCGGCTCTCCCACCCACGAGAAAAATATTGTCGCGCCAAGCTCGGATCCAGCAGTGCCTTCTTGACCACCGTCTGACTCACACATGTCCTGCGCGAACGCGAGTGAGTAGGTGGACCTACTCGGGAAGACCTGCCTTGGCCAAGTTTATACTCGCCCCCCTGAACGAGTCCGAGTCAGATCTGCTGTCTCTGATCGTTCCAGTGCTTGGTGTACTCCGTGTTCGCGTCCAGGCTGTTGTCGTACACCTTATAAAAATTCCCTCTTTATTTGCCTGTAAACCCAGGTCATGGAGACGTTCAGACGAAAACTTGAACCACACGAATCTTAGGGTTCCGCACGGGCACACCGTGCCACAAAAAGCCGACACCGTACCCGCACCCGCACCCGCAGACACTGACCCGTCCTGACCCAGAGTCTCATACATACAACACATGCTCGATGCTACCCGTTGGCCGGGGTCGTCTTTAATAGTGTTGTCCTTGTAGTCGGGCTGAATAAAACGATCGTCTGAGTCCGAGTTCAAGTTGGCGGCCGCCATCAACCCAGGGATGGTATCTCATTCAGGCAAGAGCAGCCCTAATTCGCAATGCATTTGCCTTCCTGTCCGTTGCACGCTTTGTCGTCGCACCGATCATCATCGAGTGATCGCGCGTCAGCAACCGCTGGCATATGTATACTGTTCCGGGTCCTATCGCTTGCAAGTACCGCCATTCACCTCAGATCCTTGGCATGGCAAACCAGCCTCATAAGACTTGGCGAGAGATTACAAAGATTCGATATCCTCTGCTATAGCATTGACGACAATTCCAATCGATAGCGTCGACCAAAGAACAGAAAAGAACAGAAAATTGCTTGACGAACATGGTGCAGATAATCCACACAGAAGAAAATGGAAAACAGGGTGAAAGACAAAAGAAACGAAAGTAGAGAAAAGAAAAGAAAAGAATCCAACCGACACACAACCAAATCGTTCACCACAGCGACTCACCGCAACGACGCCTTGGACGGCTTCGCAACCAACCCCTCCTCTCCGCTAGACCCCGACCCCGACCCCGACCCCATCCCCGTACTCGCATTTCGAATACTCGTCAACACCTCCTTGCAATATTTGAGTTTATCCACTAAGCGCTGCAGGAACTTGGCCTGCTCCGCATCCGCCGAGGGAGGTTGCAGTGCCAGAGCCATCACCTCACTCAACGCGTACCGCGTCAGCTTATAGTTCTTGTCGATGTGTGTCACCAGCAGGCCGTGCGAGGACAGGATCACTTTCGAGTGGTCGTAAAAGTTGAACTAGCGTGGAGAGATGAGACGGAGAGAACGAGTGAAAGAGAGCGAAAACTTGCCTGTAGAACGTCGTGACTCATCTTGAATACGATGACGTGCTTCATCCGCAAGTATTTTTGCACGAAATCCATGCCCCGCATCCGGTCGACATCTTCGAATGTGTATTCATAGTCGCCATACAGCCGATCCATGATGTATCGCTCAAAGTGCTTCAGCAGGTACACCTTGTTCTTCAAATTCTCGGGGAAATCCGATACCGAGAAATTCTTTCGTACATAGACCTGCCCATGTTGACGGGACGAGATATAATCAAAGTGACTGTAATTGGTTGGCATTCAGCAACCCATGCGCAACAAATGAAAAATACTCACTGTTTGTCCGCAGCAAGAATTAACGTCGTGCTATCGTTAAAGTGCACGCCCACCGACCCGTCCGTTAAAGCGTATCCCATCCCATACTTGTTGCAATAGTCCACCCACGAGACGATAAACACTCGCTCATTCGGCAGACATGCGTCCTCTCGAGGATCTCGAAATACCTTGCCCTTCACCTTGGCGTCAAACGCCAAGGTCAACGTCCGGGCAGCGGCATCAAACCCATTCATTCGCGGCTGGGTCTCCATCTCCACATCTGGCTGCGCTGCATCCTTGCTCCCGTCGCGCACACGTTCTTTCCCCTTCAGGTCCTTGCGCATGGGCGGGACATTTTCCTGTTCTTCCTCGGCCCGAATAGCACCGTGTCCTGTGACAGGTGCCATCTGAGCCACGATCCGTGCCTTCTGCGACTCGAGCTCCTTCTGTCTCTGCAGATCAAAGTTCTTTTCTCGTGTCCCTCGCGGCACATCCTGGTCTTCCTCCTCGATGTCGCCCAATGCCCGTGCCGAGCGTACGGTGCGAAGAGGCGACGACTTGGTTTCCCTGGCAGCCTGAAGTTTGCGGATGAGCGGCGACTCCTTGGTGGTTGTGATTGTGGTCATGACCAGGGGCTGCCTCGCCGAGCTGAGAAGTGCAGAGATCGGGCTACCGGGTTGCACGGCCTTCTGGAACTCTTTCTCTTGTTGGGCGATACTCGATGTGATGGGATTGCTGGCCTTCTCGGTCTGGGCACTCGCGGCCGGAGCACTGGGAACATTGATGCTCGTGACTTGATCATCATCGAGTAGCGTTGCCTTCTTCAGCTTGGCAAGGTTGACGATGGACATGGGACGGGTGATATAACGGAAATCGGGTGGTGCGTCGTGTGCAGAAACGGGAATAAATGGTGGTATGATACCGTAGTCTATGAATGGCGATGCGATGATTTCTAAGAGCGTGGGTCGTTGACTTGGATCGGGAGTTAGAATGGATGTGATGCACTCGCGTGAATCGGCCGAGATTCTTCGTTCTGGGGGGAATTCATAAACGTTGTCGCGGATTCGCCTAGGAAACGTGATTGAGAACGCGTGAGTGCGAGGCAGTGAACACAGACTCACGTATAAATTTCCTTGACGTCCTTGGTTTGGAAAGGAGGGCGACCGATCAGGAGGGTATAGAGAATAACTCCGATGGACCAAGTGTCTACTTCAAAGCTGTGTCCGTTTGCTGTATCAAACAGCACCTCCGGGGCAATGTAGTTGGGCGTGCCACATATAGTCTTCTTCCTCTCGCCAGGGTTCTCAATGAGCGCCGCAAGACCAAAGTCACCCACTTTGATGTTCATGTTGGCGTCGAGAAATAAATTACCGAGTTTAAGGTCGCGATGAATAACTTGATGCGAGTGCATGTAATTGCAGGCACCAATAATCTGAACCAAAAAGAAACGGGCCTCGGGCTCCGTAAAGCGTCGGCGGCGGCGAAGCATGTCCATGAGAGAGCCGCTGTGGCAGAGCTCGAGTGTCATGTAGACGTTGTCGTCGTCCTCGAAACATTCATAAAAACGGACGATGTTCGGATGCGACAACGAACGATGTATCTTAATTTCAGCGTAAAGCTAGTGGGCGTCAACATGGGGCAAAATCCTGTGCACCTGAGGACAGACGGACCTTGGTCTTCGCCTTCTTGGTCTTGAGAGAGGTCTTGGTGACGACCTTGCAAGCGTGGCGCGTACCACGGCTATCCTTGACCTCGTACACCCGAGCAAAACCACCCTGTTGGGACTATCTCAGCTGTGACCAGCTATTCGGATGATGTGCAGACCGACCTCGCCCAAAAATCCGACTCGGTGGAATTCCAGGAGCCGATTCTTGTCCGTGATGACCTTTGGTGGGGACGGTGGTGTGGTTTTGCTGTTCTGTCTCGGCAAGGGTGGATCGACCGCCGGTGCCTTGACTTTGGTGGGCGAAGGTGCTTGGTTTATCGTGTTCGAAAATGGCGGGCGACGCTGAGGCTGAGGCTGAGCTTGGTGCATTTTCGAGTGAGTCGTAAAGGCAGACATTTCGATGGCCTAACACCACGAAAGTCGATGAGAGTAAGACAATAAGCCGAGAAGTTGAGAAGCGTGGCTGACGCGTGGTACAACCGTGTTTGTTATGTAACCGGTCACGTGTAAATCAAACGATATAAATAGGTCACGTGGTTTTATGAATTAACCCCTGTCACGCGTCCTCTTTGAACATGCCACTGACAGACCTACGCACACTAACACGTACACAAGCTTTCCGTTTCACATCGCGGTTCGGATTGAACAGGTGTGTGCCACGTACAGGTAGCGCACGTGCCTATATGAACATTGACAGATTACAGGGCACCTACTTTTACAAGATGGTGCAAGAATCTGTTCCGGGTACCTACCTCGCTGATGTCATACACGTCTCTCAGCCCATTGCCGCATCGCTTCTCGGGAGACTCTTGCGCGAGGCATGTGGCACCCCGCCACAATTGATTCCGCAAGAACCGGTCCGTGATGGCAATACGCAGTCACTTCGTGCATGGCTAGACTTTGAAATAAAGCACGCACGAATGGAAGAACGGCCACCAGAAACCATCCTGCCTGTTCAACTTCCAGCCGAATCTCCCGTGTCTAGAAATCCTCTACTCATGCCACAGAACGCGAGTCCGTCCACGAAGTTCACTGGCACTTCTATCCAGGAACCAACACCACCGCCACCGGTGGCTCAGCCAGGACCGTTGCCCTTGTCGACGCCTATCTCAGAATTCGCGCACATACAAGAAACTCCCAACTTCGCCGAAACAAAGTATGGCCGCTCATTCTACTCGTGGCACTTTACTCATGTTTCCTCGAATATGTGCTCAGGGGTTCCCAGTCTCCATTTGCCTTGCCCACAGTCGGCGCCAATCTACCTCCCCAGTATCTACACTTTTGCAGTAGCGGAACGCCTACGCGTCTCGAAACCACACAGCAAGACGACATGGACTGTTCACCCCTCTCTCCAATGCTATCGAGTGACGTTGACATGCTGACCGACACCGCCACACCTTCACATTACCATGCTCCGTGGTCACAGTGGAACGTTATCACGGAATATGCCCCTATCCCACCACCTCATTCAAACATGTTCCTCACTTCCCATCAAGGTCAAGTCGCGGCATGGCAATTTCCTGTTCAAGAAACTTCCCTCCATGTGTATCAATACGGCGGGTTCGCTTCGACCCCATTGCACTCTGCCTCTTTCCATCAAGATGCGGATGCGCCGGATGTAGCAAAAGCAGATCCCCCTGCGGCGTTGCCAAGCCCAATGGATTTTACAGATCTAAGCTTTTCGTCCGCTATTGAATCAAACCATCATCTTGATTCTGTTGATTCCATCACTGCGATGAGCGATCGAGCCCAGGAAACCATCCAGATCTCGCAAGAGCCCCAAAATCAGATAGGTACACCCCAACCAACCGCCGTAGCAAACCTTATGGATGAGTTTGAACGATCGCTTACATTTTTCGCCGACGAGTCGTCATCTTCTGAACTAGAGCTCACACCAACGCCCATGATTGAAGACGAATCGCGGATCTTCTTTGAACCAATCGTCGGTCACCCGGCACAAACAAAGACATCGAAAGTCCCACTCACCGATCTTGTGACTCATCCGGAGGACCATGGATTCGCCTCGACATCTATCTCTGATTCAGACACGCAGGATGATTCTCCTTTGTTCAAAAAGGAAGCCGCCGAACCGCGAACAGAGGTTAAAGACGAGACTCCCGCCTGTTTTGTGGATCCCCCGGAACCTCCTACGCCACCTTTTCAGCCGGAGTCGATGGAGGCCGACGAGCACATGGATCTGCTACTGCGTGACCCTTCACCACCTCCAAAGGAAGCAACCGAACCACTCGAGGAAGTTGAACCCCAGCCGTCCACTTGCCTCCTGGACCTTACCGACATTCCCCTCGATCCAGTACCTCCTCAAACAGATTCCAGTGCTGAAACTGAAGTACCGCAAAACCGTCCCTCTGTGTGGCGCAGCGTACATCCTCTCTCCCCTCGTCCACCTACTCCACCTCTCTCGCGCCGCTCCGCAAAACCTGCCCCCAACAACCCAGTAGACAAATGCACAGCTCCGGCACTGGAAATCGTGAAGTTTGCAACGCCTGCCGCAGTGCGATCCAGTACGCGCAGTACGCGGAGACGAAAGGAAGGAGAAGGGGAAGGAGAGGAGAGGGAAAGCCGGCGCCGCCTTGCAAACCGCAGCGATCGAGGCAAGAAGCTCACGCGGTTCGTCGTGCCCGACCTGGATCTGGACGAAGAACTCGAAGGGCCCAGAAGCATCGCAGGTCTCTCCCGCCCGCGCCGTAGTGCACGTGTGAGCACCGCCACGGAGGATGTATCGTCGGCTGGTTCTGGTCCTGGCAGTGACCGCGGCGCCCCTAGCAGACGAACGAACAACGGCGGGCCGCTGCGCTCGATTCTCCGGAATAAACAGGCGTCGCCGTATCAGAAGGCGTCGGGGGTGCGCGGGGGGCGGAGGGCGTCTATGCCTTGAGGACGTGTCGAAGAGGCGACGCAGAATGCCTTCAACTCGACCCGGATAGTCCTAGGGCAACTCACATGATGTCACTGCGTTCGATGACGCGTCTTCTGTACAGATGGACATCGTCCGAGGACTCGGCGAGGAGTGCAAGGGTTATCGCTGAGTCGTCTCCTGTCAAGTTGTCGATTGTGCGACACGAGCCCTTGAGGTTGAACAGGACCCAATGGAGATTGGGCAGAGGGATCTGTGGTAGGGTCGAGATAAAGCCCTAGTAGTGTACATAGTAGCGATCAGGATCTCTGAGATATTTGAAACTGATATTGGACCTCGCGCGCGATGGAGGAATTGTGATGGAGAGAGATAATTACAATGCTCTCGAGATGTGCTTCAAGAAAAATGTGATGAGGATGCTCTGAGTCAGGCTCGAGCAGCGGCATGTTGAAGTGTCTGTCAACGAAAATTAAAAGCCTACGAGTCAAACACCGCCAAAGTTTGAAATGTACGCTGCGCAGTTTGCATTTCTTCTGCCAACCACAACTCGACCCTTGACCGGACTCTCTGGTAAATCAACTTGAACGCTGGCTACGCACCCTGAGGTAGACTATTTTGACAGGCAACTGCGTGCACCACGTACGCATGCAAGACACGTCCCACGCGCTCGGGAGCGTCACCATCTCGCGATTCTGACATGGACTTGAGAAGGGTTGCGCAAGTGCTCAAGGTTCGACATCAATTCCGTCATGACTGACAAGACATGGACACATGCCAAATTGTCCATGACGCGAGGAAACGGTGACGCAATGTGTCTCGATGGAACACCGTCGTCAGTACACCACTTCACACCACTTGGAGCGACCACTGCCTCAGTCATACCGGGGCCTTTCAAATTACTCGGGATCGCATCTCTCTCGTCGATTCGTGGCGAACTCGCAACGAGCGTACTATCAATGATCCAGATCGAATCCCCTATCAATCCATGGTGAAGGACGATCCTCCTCTGCTCCACAGACCCAGGCCCTGGTCGTCACCCGGACATCGCCGTCATATACCCCTAATCAACGTCGACCCGCGTTTCGAGTCCCAATTTTAGCGGCCCTTGGTCCTCGGTGCGAGCGAACCAGCTCGATCCCAGAATCGAGCTGGCCAGTTTTGATCCGAGTCCGAATCAGTCGATCAATCCGAGTCCTCCAGGGAACCTTGGAGGCCAGTCCAGTCTTAATCATGAGTTAATGCAACTGCCCACCAATCACCGTTCCTTTTCTGCTCCCACGTTCTTTTCGTTCGCAAACGTTTGCTCATCGGTCCTGGAGCCAGCTAGCCTAGCACCACGATAGGGGTGACGCTCCACCCATCATACTACGCCGAAGCTCCACCTTCCTGAACCAGCCCGTTGAGCGATTCTAATTCGACCGACTCGCTGCAAGCCCACCGCCTTCGATCGGCGTGCCACCTCGGACAGGCTGGGGAACTCTCAGAATTGAATCCACCGGGCGCTATCTGCTACTACTCGCGCTTTGACGCGATCGCGTAAGGAGAGTTAGATGTCGGACGTGGTCGTAACTCCTGGAGAGCCACGAGACCCTCGATGCGATGAGATGGCCACGCGCGTTAGAACACCAGTCTGCGTTCGAACTTGTGTACCATCTCAGTCGTTGATTTCGATTTCGTTGGCACCGCAACTCGTCAATACTGTCGACGTACGCTCGGAGCCTTTCCAACGATCCTCGGTCCTCGGCATTCGGCCTCGGCTGCGAGCCACTAGTCTGTGCTACGCTTGATCCCCGGTATTTTGGATCGGGCTGTGAAGCCGAGCAGTGAGTGCCACCCTTGAAGCTTGAAGTACCAGCGCGCTCCAGGATCCAATTGATCGATCGTCGATTATTAGGATGTTTCACAAGGCCTGACAACCTCCGAGAAAAGGTATTTTTGTCGTTCTTATCGCTCCGAGTTGTCTGTGTTTACTGGTGTTGAGCGAATGGAAGGTGGGCTCACTTTAATCCTTTGTTCTGGGCGAGCGAAATTGAAAATGATGATGATGATGACAAATAGACAACAGGGAAGAACGCCAGACGTCACTGTCACTCGGACTTCGCAACTTCTTACAGGGGAGACCAGCCAACGTCGCGGGTCGCTCGTGTCTAGCAGCAGTGTAGGTACGACTCGGAGTTTGGTTGATTGATTAATCGATCGATCGATCGATCGACCTTATCGATGCTCAGCCATTGGCAGACACGGGCAATAGCGGCGAGCGAGATGACACTTTCCCAGAAGGCGTTGTCGGCGCAAAGAGCAAAGATGCCTTCCTTCCTTGGACTCCTTGGACTTCGTACCACCACTGCCTCGTATCTCACTGACGATCGGGAGAACGGCGACGAGCCTGGGTGGTTCTGGAAGAAAGAGAAAAAGTCTATCTATCCCACGAGGGAGAAATGAACGCAGAAAAGCACCCAGCTCAAGGGTTGAACAATAACGACCGACGCCTGTCGTCACTCACACGTTGAATCGAACCTTCTCATCTCGGCGTCAATGACAATATTTGGCAAATGACAATGACTTGTCAAAATCACGCCATGTCAATGTCCACATATCGAAGAAGAAGAAGAAGAAACACAGACGTCGTTCAACATATGACCACGACAAAAATAAACATCACACCTGTCTTCGACGACTGTGAACTTGGCTCCACCGATGCGCGAGAAGTGACTAGACTCCTCACGTGCCCACGCCTCAGGCCTCAAGCCCCTCCTTCTCTTCTTCTTCTCTTCTCTTCTCTTCCCTCACTCAGGCTTGCAGCCGAGTCAAACGCCACCGTCCGTAAACAAAACGAATGATATTATAAAATGAATGAACGTTGCGAATGCCACCGAACTACTGACGAGGCTCGCTCGAGACAGGCGAATGAATATACATGCAGAGTTTCCCAGCCGCCTTCTCTCCTTCACCTTCCTTCACCTTCCCTTCACCTTCCTCCTCCGCTCCGCCATGCAGTATGTACTAAGTAAGTAGGTAGATGGGAAGAATGAAATGAAAATCGACAAAAGGTGTGAGAGCTTTAGCATGGGCGAAAAGCAACTATGAAGCGATGGTCCGTTTGATGCATGAGAGTATCGAAGTACGAGAAAGAGCAGCAAAGAAAAAGAAAGAAAAACATGGACAATGGATGCGATTCAGTTCATGGGCAACGGTCGACTCAACGCGCGCCGAGCCGTTCTCTACAGAGCGGGCATGTTTGGCTCCGGTCCAGCCAGTTTTCCAAACACTTTTCATGGAACCTAGAACGATTACAACGTCGTCAGTAAATCAGAGGCAAAAATCAAAACAAAAAACGAAACGAAAGGCCTCCCGACAAAAAAAGTGACAGACACGCACGCATGTTTACAAGTCGCCCCCAAGATCGCCCCGTCCTCGTCCTTGAATTGCGACATGCAAATCGCACACTTTTCCACAGCCACGCCCAACAAACTCATCTTGAGCTTTACACGTCCATCTCGCGTCACCCGTTTCCGCACGAGCTCGACCTTGCCTACGTGACACCCCAACACCGGATCCGGATCCAGACCCAGATCGTCCGCACACTTGGACTCGGACTCTTCCTCGTCATCGTCCAGGATACAGTCCGCCTCATTGTCCACCGATGGGAGCTGGAGGACGGAGGCCGACGGAGGCGGCGGCGGGGTAGCAGGGCCCAGGAGGTCCGCAATGAGAAGAAGCGCCTATGTAGCAAGGGAAGGAAGAATGTTCGTTCATGCCGTACGACTCGAGATCGTCGTTCATCAAAGAACAAAAGGAACTCACGTCATAATTCGACCCGTCCGACATGCCTTCATGATCGCCCAGACTGGAAACCAGTCCGTTTATGTCTGGGACCTCACCGGCAGTCGGGGTCATCTGCATCGACGTGTCAAAGTATTCCACCGAACGACTGGCGGCGGTGGAGAGCGTGAGGCTAGACGCCGAGGCGGAGGCATAGCCACTCGTTGTGGGGGTCAAGGGCCCAGGAGGGCTCACCGTGCCGCTATCACTCGCGTTGTCGTTGTCGTCGTCGTCGTCGAGGCCTAGGAAATCCATGCAAAGAGGGGTGGTAGGGTTAGAAGTGGGTGTTGGAACGGTATCGAGGCTGTCATCGTCAAGGTCGATGAGGAGCCCTTCTGGGATGGGAGGGGTGCTGGGGGCGCCGGAAACGATCAACTTCGGATGGGGAGGGACATGAACCGCGCCCTTGTCGAGAATCCAAGTCAGTGATGGAGAGATAGGAGGAGTCGCTGGAAGCGGTCTCCCAGGGTAGTGACGCCGAGGAGATGGCTGAGCGTCCGAAGGAGGAAGGCTTTGTGTCATATTCGGTAGTGGGGGAGGTCCAGAAGGGAATATTGAGGAGTAAGCCGGTGCACTTCGCATGCCCATGTCCCTCGAAAGGGATCTTCCACGCACGAGGGCGTGGTTCTCGTCCCGCACGTCAGGCGAACGGACGATACGCTCAGTGGCAGACCGTGTAGGTAGAGAACCTAGCGCTGGGCTAGGCATGATGGGAAGATCGGGATCGTGTTCATATGCTAGTATCGAGGGTGGCGGGGACGAGACTCGGGGGGTTCTAGAAGGCAGGGAAGGCTCATAATTCCTACGGGGAGGCTCCGAAGCGACCCCACGCTCCGCGAGGGTCGGAACTCCCGCAGAAATGTCCTCATCAGCTAGCGTGTTTTGCGAGAGGGATGTGGTAGAGGTATTGAAGGTCGCCGTCGAAGTGACCGAGATGGGTGACACCGGTGCACTCGACGCGCCCATCTGACTTCCACGACTGGAGGTCGTATGGCGACGAACATGTCGAGAAACAAACGGCGGCGACGCAGGTCGATGTACTTCCGTACCGATCATCTGCGGAATCTGCACCATAGATGCCTTACGCGAACGGACGACCGGGAACTTTGTCGACTTGCCGACGAACGCATCCGGCGGTGTCGACCTCGGTAACTGTCGCATCGACCTTTTCTGAGGCGTAGCAGGGGGAGTCGGCGGTGGTACAGGACCATTGATAGATGTCTCTCCAGAGGGAGCATCATCAAGTACTTCCCAATCCTCCAGGGGTTCGCTTGATGCACGCTCTTTCGTCTTCCGATGGAACCGTAGACGCGTACGATGGGGAGTGCCGTGGTGAGATGGCGAAATGTTAAGTAGTGACGGGGTGCTCTTAAAGAACGGACTGGGGTTGCGGAGCAACGAAATCACAGACGAAGACGGCTGAGGCGAATGCGAGCGGGCACCATGGAAAAATCGTGAGGGAGAGCCAGGAATGCTTGGCATCCGGTGGTGCTTCGGGGTGGGAGGCGTGGAGGACAAGTCCGAATTATTATCCCCCTGGTTTCGATCGTTCTCATACCGATCGCGGCTCTCAGGAATGCGAAGAGATAGCTGAGACGCCAAGAAGCGGGCCTGCGAACCTGGGTTGCGAGAGACGGTGGGCTGACTTGCGAGCCGAGCTCGGAACGGAACAGGAGAGCCTCCCTGAGGCACGGTCGTTTCAGTCCTCAGCCTGTATCTCTGCACGCGCTCGTCCAAGGGAATACCACGCACGCGGTCGAGTTCCCAGCGCTCGGACGGCTCCAAATCAACGAGTTCGAGGCTGCATCCGTCTTCCTCGTGAGGAGGCTGCAATAACGACAGAGATGCAGTATCGATAGAGAAGGTATCGCTTCTATCGGATCCCGCATGGAGAGACCGAGCGTCGGGCAAAGGGAGAGAAGCTATGGTGAGTGCAGGCGAGGCGAGGCGAGGGTGGGGGGGACCACCCTGGTGTACGTAGTTCTCTGAAACGAGAGTAGATACGGCGGTAGCTGACTCGTACGTGGGCGGTGGTGGAAAATCTAGAGGGAGAGCGCACATGAGAGGAAGAACGGGGCATGTGAGGACGACTGACCTGCTTCATCGCGCATTCTGGAGGACTGCGCCTGCCTACGAGAGCCAGCGCCTCTGAAGTTGTAGGAGAGGTTGTACTGAATTTCCTCTTCGTATCTGTCCTCCCTTTTCTTCTTCGATTTGGGCTTGTGGGACCGAGGGGTGTTATCGAGAGTGGAGTGCGGTGGATGGCGAGCATTGAGAGTGGAGCTGTGGGAGAGATATGGCGCTGCCTGAGCTGGTTCGGCAGACCTCTTGCCCGAGGTCATCGTATAGCACTGAGAAGGTGAGTGCAGATGGGAGACAAGGGCGAAGAATGCACGACACGCCTTTACCTGCTGCCGTGCCGACATGCCCTTCTCTTGTTTGGACTGCTTTGGCAACGGAAACTCGCCGAGAGCATGTTCTTTTTCGGCCGGTCCTCGTTGCGAACTATCCACAGCGGAACTGACCTCCTTCCATGCCGATGCCTCGAGGAACTACTATAACTGCCTTTCTAGGGTTGAAAGTTCACACGCCATTTCCCCGGTAATGAAATACCAACCCGGCTCGCTTGAATCAACACGATACCCACCGTTTGGTCCGCCATCAAGCATGAGCTATTGTACTTACCTCTACTACGCGTGCCGCAACGGTAATTTAGAACAACCTACGTTTTGACGATGCGGCGGCGTTGCAAACGAGTGCGCATGCATGCCTACCACTCGACACACGTCTACCAGCTCGCCAAGCACGATTCCAGGGTTCTACTTAGCAGAACCTGGCTTTGATGTCGATCGCGACTTGGTCGAGGCATCGATGTATCTCCCGCACTAATGTGTACTGCTGCCCACGCTGCCAAGCATGCTGCGCGCGCGTACACCTCTGTGTCGGTTTCGCAACTTGTCAAGGGTATATTGTTTCACAAGTTCTATATATCATTCACGACGTCATAACATACAAGTCATATCTACCAAGGAGGACGGTTGGGCGTTGAGACTATCACTGACTCACAAAAGAGAGAAAGACGTTGAAGCAACGAACGTAATGAAGTAATGACAACGAAACACATCGACGTCAAGGCCACTGACTAGCCATTCGACCGCCACTTCCAAAACATGCTAACAGAATCATAGAAATATACGATGTTTTTGTGGACCACTGCATAGAATGAAAGAAATTAAGAGAGCAAAAGAAAGTGGATGCAGAATGGCGACAGGTCAAACACGTGGCGGATGGAATAGTATAAATCTAGATTACATGAGGATATTCGCTGCTCATTAATTTCTCTCAACGAGGCTGTGAATCAGTGAAGAGCAAGAAAATATCGCACCCATCCGCACCCCAGGCATGTCCAACGTCTATGCAGCAGTTCGGCTTGGGTTGCGAGCCAGTGTAGCGCCGGTTCGTTGAGCTTGGATACTGCTGAAGCGTTGCAGCTCCTCTGGCTTCATGGTAATCTTGCGACCAAATCCAACTTTGCGCACAGCACGACGGATGAACGAGACACGGTTCGAGTACATGGATTCGTGAATCGAAGCGGCGCGGGATTGGGTGCGAACGATAGGGATACCACCTTCGGATGCCCTGGCTGCCGCCTCCATAAGCTTGCGATCATGGCGCTCGCGCATTTTCTTGATGACTGTCGCCTTCATAGCAAACTTGATCCAGTCCAAGGGCCAGAACCAGACAATGTTCTGGAATATAATGAGCAATTGACAAAAATGATGGCGGGACACTCACCCAAACCCAAACGACACCAATCCAACCACCGGAAATTGCCTGAATCTGGGTGAAGCCCCAGTTACCATAGGCAGCGATAATGGAAGACACAAGCTGAGCGATGCAGAACGCGACCATAAGAGCAACGGAGGGACGTTCCATAAAGAAGAAGCCGTGGGAACGCGTGACAAAGATAAGTGCCTGCGAGATGATGGCAACTTGAAGGTAGACAATCATATGGAGCTGAGGATCGTTGACACTGGTGGGGTAAATTCCCCCCCTGAAGTTGACTCCGAATTTGTCGTAAAAGAAGGAAGTCTTCAGGATAATGGCGACAAGGGCGATGCTAAAAACAATGTCAGCGAGAAGAAGGACGCGACCAAAGAATGCCGTACGTCGAAGCGGTCAAGTAAAGGCCATAAGCGATGGCATACGAGAAAATTTCTGCCAGATCCCAGGCATCCGGTGTCATCGAGGGCAAAACACGATCAACGGACAGCGTCATGATGGTACCATCGTTCAGCAAGGCTATAATCAGGACCATGAAAGGAGGAAAATCGAACTTGAAGGCGAATGCCAAGATAGCGAAGCAGACGACGATACGGATGGTGACAGCACAAGCGTAGATCGAGTAATTGCGCATACGTTGGAAGATGATCCGCGATCCACGAATGGCGTGAACGATGGTAGACAAGCCTGGCTCAGTCAGCACGATATCAGCAGCACCGCGTGCAGCATCGGTGGCGCCTTCAACTGCAATACCGACATTCGCGCGGGAGAGCGCTGGAGCATCATTGGCACCGTCACCAGTCATAGCACACAAGTGTCCCAAACCCTGCAAACGCTTGACAATTTCGTACTTGTGTTCGGGGAAGACACCAGCAAAACCATCCGCATCCAAGATCATGTCATCAAGGCTGAAGTGCTTGCTGCCCGGAGGAGGACCGTCTTTCAAGACCTTGGCGGGATACATGTGATCACCCAAACCGAGACGGCGACCAGTTTCCTTTGCAATTGCCAGTTGATCACCAGTAACCATCTTGACCTTGACACCAAGAGCGATGGCGTCGTCGATAGTCTGTTTAGTGTCATCCCGAGGGGGGTCAAAGATGGCGAGAAGACCAATCAACTCGAAACCGTTGCCCTCCGCTTCCGGATCGTCACCTTCCAACTCCTCATAAGCAACCGCAAGCGCACGAAGACCACGTGTGGCGAACTCCTCAACATCAACTCCAGCTTGTTCTCGATTTCGTCCGTCTTGTTGCGAGTGCAAAGCTCAATGATGATACCCGTCATACCCTTGGTGACACGCTTCAACTTCCCAGATGACTCCTCCAGGTAGGTTATTTCTGTTCGCTTGTCCACGGGATTGAACAGCTTGAAATCCAATAGTTTGATGCCAGCACGAGCGCGAGAAGTATCGCCGAGAGCGCTGACAACGGAAGAGTCGATTGCATCCTGGTTTTCAGTACGAGAGGCGTACGCGGCAAGCAACATGACGTCGTCGGCAGAGAATGGACCGTAGGTGCGGATGGTAGCCTTGTCGATGGTGAGCTTGTTGGTGGTGAGGGTACCCGTTTTGTCAGAGCAAAGAATCGTGACACCAGCGAGTTCCTCGATGGCGGTGATGCGCGTCACGATGGCCTTGTGTTTGGCAAGCTGCTGAGCGCCGACAGCGAGAGTTACGGACAAGACAGTGGGCATAGCAATTGGGATACCACCGATCAAGAGGACAAGGATGTTGTTGAGACCACGACGATAGTTGTATCTGAAACCGGCATAGAGAACGAGGATTTCAGCCACGACAAAAATTCCGATGGAAACCAAGCAGAAAGAGCCGATTTGGGCCAGGATCTTTTGCAAGTGACCGGTAGTGTCATCATCCTGACCGACGAGAGAAGCCGCGCGTCCGAAGAAAGTATTGGCACCAGTGGAAATGACGACACCTTCGGCCTCACCCTGTTTGCAGGTCGATCCACTGCGGAGGGCACATCAGCACGAAGCGGGTCACAAGCAAGAGTGAATACGAACGAGAAACATTGATCGCCAACCTTCTTATTCTGGGGAAGCGATTCACCTGTGAGAGCAGCTTGGTCGATGGACACGTTGATGGATTCCGTGAGACGGCAATCCGCCGGAACGATATCACCGATCTTGAATGAGATCATATCACCCGGGACAAGATCAGCGGATTCGATTTCGGACCAGGAACCATTACGTTTGACTTTTGCTTTGGGAGCGAGGGATTCCATCAGCGCTTTGACAGCGTTACCAGCGTTGCGTTCCTCGTAGAAACCGATTGCGGAGTTGACAAACAGGAGAATGACGATACCGAGGAAATCTTCCCAGTCTGGGGGTTGACCTTCACCATTTGAGAGCACAATAGCAACGAGGGCGGCACCCTCCATGACCCAAGACAATGGATTCCACATGAAACTCAAAAACTAACGTCGAGCGAAAGAAAAAAAATTAGCGCAAAGAAGGTGCATATATGCGATAGGCTTACCTGAAGGAATGCATTCTGCTCTTCTGACTCGAGTTTGTTATGGCCAAAGATCTCAATGCGGCGATTCACTTCCTCTGTGTTCAATCCATTGTCATCGCACTGCAGGAGCTTGAAAACGTCCTCGACGACAATCGTTTCTAGGTCGACCTTTTCCTTGTCGTACAAATCTTCAGCCTTGAGCTCGATCTTGACGCACAAAAGATTAGCAAATGAGAAGAGGTAGGTCTGAAACATGACAAACCAAAGACATGTCCACATTTGCATCTATGCGAGAGATGAAAAACTGCACGCAGACCAGATAGAAAAGTACATACGTGTTGGCTTCTCCTCCTCATGACCAAAGTCCTTGTACTCTCTTTTGCGCGTTGCCCCGGGAGTATCGTCGGCTATAGGCGACTCGTCGCCCTGCGGACCGGGTTCCTTTTCCACGTTTGGCTCCGACATGGCAGTGTGTTGGAAAGAGGCGGGGGGAAAACCCTACAGACAGAATCTATAGGGAAACGGAGGAGGCGCGTCGAAAAAGACAAAGTGGATGAAAGAGTGGGAGAGTGTGAACGGCGTAGCGAACGGACTTTATATTTGTGGCGAGAAAAGCCAAGATATCAAAAAAGACAAATATACACAAACACCCCGCTTATCACACCCGGTTGGAATCTAAACAAGACTTGGCAAGTGGGAACCTTCGGCACGATCGAGCCGAAACAACTTCTTTGTTCCGTGTTTTCCCTGCATCGTCCGCTTGCCGCTGTAACGCCGTCACTTTCAACCCGGCGGAATGGAGACCAGTAGTCTGTCTGAAAGCGTGTTGACATCCTTACTTATACAACATGTAGTATGCTCCGCGGACACTTCGTTTTGTTTTTGAAAATACGGAGAGACCCGAAAACTCGCAAGGAATCGCAATCCCAGAGTTCGGCTGAACCACCCGTGTTAAACCTTAAAACCCTTCATCTCCCCACACACATGCGATTCGAGTCCTAAATCACACCGCGGAGTTGTCCCGTCAATCCCATTTTCCCTCTACGGACGAAACTTGTACGGGTTCATCCACCACTTTGATGGTCAATCATCGAGTTGATGCGAACTGAAAGCCCGTATCATTCAAGAGTTTGATCTCAAGTATCCGAGCGGCCGTACGACGAAAGACCACATTATACAAGTCACCGATGCCGATCGGCCCGCAGAATTTACCGAGTGACCATGACTGAGCTAAGCGGGCGAGTCTTTTTCGCCGTACGTCGTCCGATTTCACTCTGGGGCGTAACCTCCACATTTCGGACTGAGGGGTCGATCTTTGTAGTGGGTGGCATGATGCCAACTAACTTGGCTCATCATCGAACAAGCTTCTCGTTCAATTCAGGAATATGGTTAGAACCATTAGCACCTTGGATCGCGGTCCGAAGTATATTCGACTCACCTTCACACATTCGTAAGAAGCCACAAACGTCCCCCCTCCTTGTGTCGAACCTCGAGCGAAGATCATATGGCCTAGGAATGCATTTCCTTGCACTTCTTGCAGCCACATCGTACAAACGGCTACCTGCCACTTCACTGCAAAATGAACCGCGGAGTCCTGTTCAAGATGAAGGGAACTATTCTATAATTAGCACCCACTCCCAGGCAGTTGCCCACGCCCACCAAGCCATCTTTCAACATGTACCTCACACTTTCCTGTCGACGACCATGACTGAGCATCAACAACTTGCTGAACATTGCCCTCGGAATACGACTGCGTTAAGCAAGAACACTCATCGCAGTGCAGCTGCGACCGCCGCTGTGCGTGGCACTGACATATTAAGCCACGTTCCTGATGCACCTAAACTGTTGTATCCAAGATACCGGTTAGATATATAGACACCTCATGCCACCTCAGGCTTGGTCAGGCTTGGGGGCCTGATCAAACGATTGGATAATCCACTCACCATTCGGCCGAAATCCCCACGGTAGTCTAGACTGTCTATGAAGTTGACGCGTTGACGCGCCAACCTCACAGACGGTCTGATCACCAGACTAAGCTGAGGTCACCAAGGCCCTCAAGTACTCATGCCGACTCCTCTTACTACAAATTGCGTCACGACTGCGTTCCTCCGACAACGTAACTCCACGCCCTTCCGACAACTCCCGCTGTACATAATCTACTGATCTCAATTTTCTCATGCAATATGCGCGATTAAAGCGTTTCGTGACAGATGAGATCTTGCGCGGGAGTGGCACGGCGGCGCGAGGAACAAACTCTCCGTCAGATCAGAACGGATCCACAATCAACGGCTTGGGAGTGTTTCGTATCGTTCGCCCATCATGAAAGTGCATCATGACAGCGGATCTTTCTGCTCCATCAGCGGGATAAATGCGAGTAGGAGTGCGCTTTGCCCTGGGTTGATCACGCCGACCTCGCCCGATTGAGCCAAGGCCCGGTCGAAACCGTGACCAGGGCCGACGACCCCGCGGGTTGCATATACCCACGTTTGGACCCGAGGCGTCGACGGGTTGCCTTCGGGGTGTCTCTTGCAAGGGATTCCGATTTTAATCGTTGGCCCTGTCATAATTCCGGTACCACGCGCCCGTTCACTGGGTCCACGGGCAAGTTGTGCCTCAGGGTTTCCCATTCCCACCTCACAACATCTCAACCTGCTCCTCGGATCGTGACTTGTGTCGTGCATTCTCCGCCCCTCTTAGGATAGGAGAAGGTATTGCTCCTCCACACCCGGTCGGCTTCGCCTTGATGCAGAGCCTGGTCTTACATGTTAGTAAGGATGATGATGTCACCACGTGCGCCTCACCGGACGACGCGATGAGATCGGATACCGCATGGCGAACCACGTGGCGCGCTGCTCATTGCATAGCCGCCGTCGGGTTTCAATGTGTTCGGCGGCCTCGGGTCGCAGCGCAGGCCGGGTGACCGATTCAGAAGGCAGTTAGAGTCTGAAACCCGAATTGTCCAACGATTGGTCAACCTTCCCCGGCTCCAAGCCAACTCCATGATTCAAATGAATGTATGTGAGTATATGACTTGTACTGCATTTGACTCGGATCACACTGGGCGGATTGTCGTACACTCCGTCCTTCCGCACGTATGTAATTGGGACCCCGTCTCGCCCTGGCGCACGACCATATGTTCAGTTCTCCATTGGGTTCAAATCCACCGCCCCAGCCAAAATTATTCCATCTGTATACATAAGTATCTATCTATAGATAAGCAGAAATAGATACTTACGAACGTTGTTTATATGTAGGCGGAAACGCACGGAACAGGGTCTGTAACTACTAACCCGACCTGGGGCATACACCGCACTATTAATGTATCTACCAAAGAGCTCGTTGGTTTATATAGATGGCGATAATGGCATGTCGACATGCATGCCCCGTTTCCGAGAGCGGTTTATCTGTCAATCGCTTCGTTCCGTGCTTCTCAACATTCGGAGCCAAGGTTTCCGCGACTCAAACTGCGGCGTTCCGAATGGGACCCGAGTCGATGCAATGCATTACAGCTGTTTTAAACTTGAATATAGTGCGGAAAACGCGTAATAAAGTATGTTTTCTGCAACCGGAGAGTAAAATGGACTCGAGTCACGAAGACGGGAGATAACGTTGGTGGCTCGCCAATGAAATTGTATATGCGGGCGAGCACCAGAACGGCATCAAAGAACCGGCGAAGCAGGAATTTGTAAGACGAACGATTCCAATGATTGAACGCATAAATAGAGAAGGTCGAGTGTGTGAGTACCTGAAGATCCAAATGGACTCCCGCCCGTGAATTTTCCAGCAGTTCGACGGCCCAGCTGGTTCGTACCACCCACCTCTCAGATTCGGAGAGTCGCGCTACGGCTCTCCTGAGCCTACTCCCGGCCTACTCCTGCCAACTACGATAGTTCAACGGCCCTGGAAGGACGGCGTTCAACCCGATGCTTTCAAGTAGATCAAGTTCGTAAACATCGAGGTCACCGGGAACGTTCGCGATGATTCAAGCCAGGTCCGCAAACCCGACCTGTAAATTAGTGTAATCGAACACGCTGTATACGCCCTGCAGGAAAGTCATCCCAATGTTCCAAAATTCTGGGTCATATGGTCAGTACGAATCGCAAAAGGGGTTCAAGCTCTGAAATCTCACTGATACGCGAGCGCTGGGCGACGATGGCGCTGAGACAGTTGAGAGAACCCATCTCAGTTGGATGAAGTTTGAGAACTTCGGGAGGTATTTCAAACGACCTGCCACCGAAGGTGAGGCTCACTGTTGGGAAAGAGTTGCATGGTACTGCAGGATGTCGATAAAAACTAGGTACCGAACGCAATCGGAACTCACGGTGATAGATACCAAAGGCTCCACCTTCGTGGAGGGTGCCACCAATGCGTCCGTACAGCTCTGAAACCCGTTCCCAATCTCCGTAAATGTAGTTTGCACCAGTATCGAAAATAGCAGGTACGTTTTCGAGGACTGTATTACCATTAACACGAAGATCGTCCATGGACACCTGCCACATTCCCTACATGAATACCGATGTCAGCAACATCCACTCCCATCTATCATTTTAACTCACAGGAACTGTTATGCGTGTATAAGTGATGTGTCCATTGTACAGCATACCGTTTGTCCCACCAACGTACATCTCGGCACCAGAAGAAGAGAGTTTAAATGCGAATGTCGGATTGATTAGCCTATTTTGTCTGACAAGCGATTCGAACAGCGGAACAACATCAGCCCTCGAGACGGAAGGGAAGGCCAGTCCCAATAAACCGTCTGCATTTCCATTATTCGGTAACGCAGGAAAAATGTACGATGTTACAGAACCAAAGGTCTGTGGGTCTGCCTGGTTTGGCGTCAGAATTCAATGATCATGTTCATACATATGCGATACAAAACATACAGTGAAACCAGCGATGGTTACATTATCAGTATATTGATCGCCTTCGACTACAGATCCATCTGCATATTGGGACCGAAATCGAATCCTCTGGTTCTTGGCAGATTTGGATGAACTGGGATCCCAGAGGTCACGATCTCCGTAAATCCCCAAACAGCCAGTCTGCAGCACCCACATACCGCTGTGTTGTATTGAACAAAACAGATGTATGAACTAAAAGAAAATACCCACGCTGCACCAGTGTCGATGCGGACTGTGACGTAGATTAGTTTTAACATATATATCGAAATAATACAAGGATAACTCACCCTTAAAGGTCTTGGCAGGAGTGCCAATCGAAATCTCGCCCATCCACATATTAT
>JBBPOJ010000372.1:0-28972 GCA_038091395.1 Leccinum rimulosum
CGTCGTGGAGAGTGTGAGGGGAATTAAGGTTGTACTGACTTTGAATTTCTGATAGGGCACGTGATCGTCCCTAGCAGTCCGCCCCTCACACAATCCACGACGGGGTGACGGAGCCTGATGCTGGCACGGATTTGACAAGTCGGAACCAAACTTGTCACAATACTTACCTAAAGTTGTTGGCACATGTTACTTCTCTCTCCGAATCCACGCTGTGGTTGATCAACTTATTGGTTGCTTACTACGAGTCCAACAGGAAGAAATCTCTTTCCGGCACTATCAAGGGTTGGGCTACGAACGTCCCACTTCCGAGTCTGAGGGGTTCCGCAAACACAACGCCCACTCCATCCGTTTCTGCTGCTCCATCTAGTCATGCTACAAGAGTGGCTACTACCACTACCACTACCACTACCATGCAGTATTCTGCCAGTGTCACGACGGATACTGGTATTACAACCAAATTCGGCGGCTTCGACCTCCGAGTTAGTACTTCAGTTCTGACCCAGAGAAAGAGGCAGCACCTGTCAAACATGGAAAAGGAAAGTCAAATGATATCACGGTGGTGTGTATTCGATATTCGAAATGAGATTCAAACGAAGATACTCACTAAATTAACTGCCCTAGGTCATCCACTCTAACAGTGATGTCGAAATCAAAGATGGTAGTCAAATTAAGCCCTCCGGCTAGTGGCCCTCCGACAAGCCTGACACTCCTGTCGACGCCGGCCAATGATCAATATGGCTTGTCTTTTTCTGCCTTTTCACATTGAGACCGGGTGTTGCTCTTTTCAGCGGCATTTCTTGCAGTTGTTTCTGCCTTATGGAGTTCGGAACGGCCGTCCGTTCGTTCGCCTATGCAGATTCGAAGAGCACGATGTTCTTTTACTTCTGATGCCAACCTACTAAGTATACAAATGACTTTACTACAGTTTCCGCATTGTTCCTTCACTCTGAAGGCCTCAGCAACGACGATTTAATATCTGAAATACGATCGTACGGTAAAAGTGGAAAATACACGCGATAAAGGTCAAGGAAACTCTCATCTGAAATAACAACTGGTTAATTCGCTGGAGATAAGAGAGTAGAGATGAATCACGAACCTATTCCTATTTCCCGGGCCACAGTTGACACATCTGCACAAGATGAAAAGTGAGCAACGAGATGCGACGGGGACACAGAGAGACGTACGTGACCGTGATGGTCGTCATTGGTTCGTTCAAGTTGGCGCTTCGCGGCGTCTCAGGTACCTCATAGTAGCGGCACTTGCGCTTGGTGTACGTCAATTGGGAGGACGAGCACGCGACATCAGACGACTCGCCTGCTTGCATCTTCCACATTGAAAGCCCTCAGTCTCGGCCGTCTGCCCGCCGGCTCTGAGGGTCTTAAACAAATTCTCTTCCTTGATTTTCCGGTCGGCAGCACGCCGTTCCTCGGGCATTTCCTACGTGCGTGCGTCAGCCTGTGAAAGGACTGGATGGCAAGGGGGGTACCTCAATAGACAGTTTGTTGAATTGCTCGAGGGACAGATCATCGCTGGCGATGCTTTCGCGCAAGCTTGGACTGGCCTTGTTGCTATGTTGGTACATGACGTCAATTGAAGGAAGCAAATCCCTTACTTATGTAATGGGGCCGTGTGAAATCTTATGAAAGACCCGGGCCCCGCAGTGCTTAAATTATTCTTCGGCCCATCTGGCAGCCTCCCAGTGGCTCCCTCAACGGTGCTCAACCGAAACTCGCGCTAGGACTCCAGGAATGTGATCACAAGATTCGAAATCATATTTTTCTGTGGAGAACAAGCAAGAGCGTGCCCTCATCACTCGTGGGTAGTAATCCGATATGACAGACCTGTCGGATAATTATTCAAGTAACAGTCTGGAGCAGGAATATGGTCGTGTCTGGCCTCCGTCACTTGCCTCCGGGCTTCTATGTCTTTGTAGAAATCAGTGGAAAGACTTCAAATAGCCACGTCTATGTAGACAAGGACATGATCGAATGGGACGACGAGATTCCCCTGCTAGTCTTCCCCTCCTTATTTTCGGTACATGGGCTCAGGAAGGTTCAAGCCAGCGGGACGATCTTCGTTCAAGGTCTACGCATCTTTTGAACTTGGTCCGAGGCTCGGAAACGGATAAGTAACTGGTCAACCACTTGCAGAGCTTTGTTAGATCAGACTCAACGTGAGTTGTACCATCCCCAATTCATTGTTCCTTTCCCGACTCGGGTCCTGCATAGCTGTCTATTTTCTGCTTTTGGAGCAGAACAACGTTTTTCCGTCATGTTTGTCACTCCTAATCGTCACCAAGCGACGAATTTCCGAGGTTGACAAATCCGCAATAAAGACTAAGACTCCAAGTGAGTGATTCGTTGATATGCTTGTGGACGCATCGTCGTGATATGACGATTGACATCACAGTCGGACGCAGTGATCCAGCTGGCGCGCCTCACTGATGCTGGACATCATTCTCTTTCACGTTACCCCCAGTTCGGGAATGCAAGGGACCCTTTTCTATTTCCGTCCTGTGTGGGGTACATCACCCCATGTAGGACGATCTAGACTTGGTATAGAGGGCCTTGTGCCTCGCCGCTTCCTCGGTTCCGCGAATGCCCCGTCAGGCCAGGCGTAGTAAGGCCCCAACAGTCCCATAGTTCCCTCCGACAGTTTCAGAAGTGCAAACTGTCTAATCAGCGGATATCCGACATGGTCTGGCGTGTTACAATTTACTGCGAACTTTGTTGCATCGTCGGTTCAACGGTAACGGAAAACTATGAAGTCCACATGGTAATTTCAATGTTACAGAATGCTGTGCAAGTCGCTCCATCCCAACAAGCCGGTTCCGTTGAATGACCTCGGGAGTGCACTCACGACTGGCTTCCAGCGCCTCGGTGCCCTCTTGGACATTTAATTGTCGATTTTGGTGTTGAAAGAGGCATACCGTCTCGCTTCCAATGGTCACTCTAAGCAGCCAGCTTTATTGAAAACCCTTGGGACGTCGTTACTGAACCGATTTGTGTACCTCGGCAACCTAGAAGACATCAAAAAGTCTATTTTAATACTCGAAAGGGCAGTGCACGTCACTTCTGACGCCTCAGAGACCCGGTAGCTCAGTTCAACGACCTCGGAAACACGTCAACACGTCGGTTCGGGCGCTTTGGTGACGTTGCGGACATTACTGCAACAAGTCCATTTAGATCTTCGAGGCGGCATTGCATCTCACTTCGGATGGTCATCATAGTAAACCAGCCCGTTTGAGTAACCTTGGAAACGTGCTCATGCGACAGTTTGAGCATCTCGATGACGTCGAAGACATTAGTCCGTTTCTGTGTGGGAGGAGGCGGTTCATCTCACCCCATAAGGCCATCCCGACAGGTCAACTTGGCTATGTACTCAAACGGTTCGGCGATATTGTAAACGGAAGCAGTACGGCTAACCCCTGATGGACATGCGGACAAGCCAATTCTCTTGAGCAACATCAGGAACTCGCTTATGGTTCGCTTCAAGCGTCTCTATGACCTCACTACAGATGCGGCCAAGCAGCTCGGATAAACAACCTCGGGAAAATCGTTATTCGAACGCTTCGAGCACCTCGGTTACCTTCCACCGAGTCCAAACCTCAACGAGTCCATTTTGATCCCCGAAGAGGCCCCCGAAGACTAGGGTTGGTTGAACAGTCTCGGAAACTCGTTGTATTAATGCGTTGTCGCTTCAAATGCCATTGTCACACCTGGCGGACCCGAGCCTCAACGAATCCAACGCGTCTTACTCTCGAGCTCGATCGCCATCCGGACAAGTCAACGTCGTTGGCTAAAAGTCATCTCCCTGTCTTGATTGCTATATGCATTCCATGTATATCTTGTCTTGTCGAATCGTCCTACATCCCCGGGCCATCGCATCATGATATGCATGTCGAGCTTAGTTTGCTAAGTAAGGTGCAAGTGATGTAATGTATATATTATGAGCGAAAACGGGTGAAGCGAGCTGTGGGGTCCTAACAGTGAAGCGTATGAGGCCCTCGGACAAATCTACGGGCGAGAGATCCGGACGGGGGAAAGTGGCGTGTGGCGGGCGGGTGCGAAAAGATACAAGCTAATGAGCAGATCTGCCATTGGAGCTGCGATCACTTCGCTTCAAGTTGGCACGCATAGACTAAATACTGCGATCATGGCCACAACAACTCGGACACGTCAACTCCGCACATGCATAGCACGCTGCGAATATGTGTGACATTCAGACAGTGGGAATCAGATAGTCTGGGGTGACATCCAGCGATTAATCTGGTCCAGGGTCCTTTCGATCGATCCGATCTGTGGAGCCCGTAGTAAAACCTGTCACCCACGCACATACGTGCATCATGCGGTTGATGGCGCGCAGCAACTGGGAAATTAGGAATTGAATAGTATTGAGTGGAAGCGCATCGCCGGCGAGGTCGGATTCAGAGCGACGATCCACTACTATACAGTGACCCCGATGATCGACAAAGTAGTATCAGCTACTACGAAAAAGGAATTTGAACTTCATTTTATGATCATCGACACGTCCACACCTCCGAATAGAGGGGATGCATTGAAGGTTGATGAGTGTGGATGATTATATCCCTTTTTTTCAATCAACACTTGCCGACAGAAATGCTGCCAACCAAAGTTGACAATAACTTCGTCTTCAAGCCTCCTAATAGAAAATCAAGTTATGAGAGATGCAGGCGACTCGCGAGAATGGATGAAGAATGCAAAACATCAATTCGAATTGTTGTTTGATTGGTACTACTAAGTACTATCTACGCATGCATGCACAAGTTCCGAACCAGTGCTTGGGGTGATGCAAAAAAAAAGTTCGTGCGGTTCAGCGATGTACCAATTTACTTTTAAGCTTTTCTTCTTATGTAAAAATAAAGAAAAAAACGAGGGAGTGACAGACAAAGACAGAGTAGAAAAGATATGGGGACGTAAATGGTCGTGGTAGTAGTACAATACATACAGCGGGGAGGGAAAGATGAACAAAGATACTCGGAGACGTGGTTGCGATGGCCGAGAAAGATTATAAGGAAAAAAAAATACAAACGCCCTCAGAATGCGTTGTGCACGGGTGAACAAGATGGGGGTGGTATTACATGGAGAGCTGTATGGATGGAATATAAGTCAAGTCATGATGCCGACGTCACCATACACGCTATGGCTGGGGGAGGACCCCTTCGCGAAGCACCACTGAGTGACAAAGGCATTGTAGAGCGAGTTGCTGTCCGAAGCATCGTTTCTTCCTAAGCGGGGGAGATCGGTGTGGTGGCGACGCAGCCCCTCTGCCCCAAGCTTACTGACTGCCGACCAATCCCAGTCTGAAATGTAACCTGGTGCGGAGATGCCATCGTCCTCCTTACTCGAACCATGGGGTTGAGTAGGTGTGGCGGGTTGTCCACCTATGATCACGCGGGGTGTTATCGTGGGTGAAGCGGACGGTGTCGAAAGATTGGAGGAAGCGGGCGACGTGCTGTCTTCGTGTAATGGTACTCGAAGGTTTCCAGAATGTGACAGCTCTGGTTTCGTAATCGAAGACGGTAATGAACTTTGAGGGGAATCAACGGAAGGAAATGGGACCGACGGTGTGACGCGAACTGTTGGGGGAGCATAATTGCACAGGTTGAGTTTCCCAGCGCGGAGGTGCGGAGAGTTCCCGTCGCCATCGTTCACGGGTTTGCTTGGAATAGAGGGGATGATAAGGCTCGAGGGATGATCCTTGATGGTTGCTGGGGACTGAGAATGGATGCGTGGCGGGGGTGCTAGTGTTGGTAAAATAAGCATTGCCATTTGAATGATATGGGAGTGAAAAGAACAGTACCAGAAATGGTCTCCCTGCGAGGCATTCTTCGGGAAAAGGAGGGGGAGGGGATGACTGGTCTGAATTCGACGCGGTAATTCGCGCCGCCGTTGTTGTCCCACCATTCACCTCCAGGACCGCATTGGTCTGAACCAGGCTCTGGATACGTCGAATTGACGTGATAGTGAGCAGCGAGCCATAGGACGCGAGTGCTGAGAGAGAGTGCATAATCTTCGAGACGGATAGCGAAGGTGAATCGATCCCACCCTCTTCCTCTTTGGCTGTCTGGTGAAGTGGAGGGAGAGATGCACGGCGGTGGAGCTGAGAGAGAAACGACGTAATGGGCGCTGACCTCGCTGACGGTCTGCCAATCGTCGAGGGTAAAACGAACCGTGACTGATTTTTCAAATGCTAGATTGCAGACGAGGATAGAGCCAGAGAGCAATGGTTTGGCAGCTGAACAAGGGGAAGGATATGATGGAGAAGATATGCTGAGGGATTCGAGAAATAAATTTACAGGAGGGGGGGACTTGGAGGGAACAGGGGATGATTTCGTGGGGTCGATCTCATAATTAAAACCATGAGGGGTGAGAGGAAATGGGAAGCGGACGGGGAGAGTGTCCTCGCCTTCTGTTTCTGTCTCGTCTCCGTTGCCAGTAGGACTGCTAAGGGAAGCGGGGCGGGCAGAGCGGTCGAAAACACAAACAGTGGCCAGCCCATAGTCCTTTTCTGGGAAATGGACGTTTTTTGGGGTGATGGCAGGGGAGGATGGCTCTGAACGAGAACGAAGATGCAAATGCTGAGATTGAGTGGGCATCAACATGGCAGGAGACGAGGAAGAGGATTTGAGAGAAGACTTGAGAGGCTTTCCATTGGATAAAAGGACGGAAGTGCCTCTGGATAGCGAAGGGTGGTGAGGGGTATCAGAGGGAGGAGAAACAGAGGTTGGTGAAGGTGGGGAGGATGAGCGGGGGAAGGGGACGCTGGCGAGAGGGGGTGAAACGGGGGGCGGCGAGTCGTCATCGTGGTCGTGGTGGATATGAAACACGGGTGGTTTGCGGGCAGAAGGGTCGTGTTTTCGCCTTGGGAGGACACCGAGGGAGTGAAATGTGCCGGTGCTGCGTTCATCAGAGAAAGTGCGACGAACAGAAGAGCAGACGGGCATGTGCGATATGACGTCAAATGTAGCTTGAAGGGGCGGGACCTAGCAAACGACGAGGAAGACGCGGACGTCGTCGGTCGAGAGAGAGATGGCGACGCGTTTTGAAATCTCTGAGAAACGAGAAAATCTCCATTATAAAACAGCCACTCGTTCCGAGATCTCGATCACCGGCACGTTGGCGATGTTTCCGCATTTGGAAGGCTCCACTTTCGAATCGTCCAGATCCTTGTCCGATCACACGTGCCTTTTTTTTCGCCTTATCGTGCCGTTTTGTCTCTCGTTTTACTGCCACCGGTCAATCCCAAAGCTGTTATCACTTCTCTTATGTCCCACTCGGACGTTGTTCAGCCAAATAGATTCAGCTTCCTTTCTCACCGAGGAAACACCACATCCATGCCAAACCCCATCGTCATCAACGCTCCATCATGGAATCCACCCTATGGTCCAACTTGGCTCACTCTTTGCGGAAACAACACACCCAAGGCTTAGACGCACCCTCAAATCAAAGTGGGCGCTGCTTAATTCCAAATTCCCGCCTTTTCTATCACCCTCTCGCGCGCTCTGTACCCGACTCCAACGCCTCATCAATCCGGGAAAAGTTGAAACTCCTTTCCCGCAATCATTTAACGTTATTTCCGCTCCTACGCCTATCGGTTCCCGCTTTTGCTCACTAACGTCTTACGTAAACCCTTCTTACTTCAATATCCACTCTCCCTTTACCTTGCTCGTTGCTAGTCGCGTCATCATCTCGCATCACATCTAATGGCAACCGCTTGCATGTGTTGCGTGCTTCTCATCCCATCTCACTTTTACCGCTGGCTGACTGCTATATAACGTGTCACCGTTCATCCAACAACTCCATTTCCCGATTGGCATCCGAGTCGGCCCTTCAGGTGATCGTGGAGTTATTACCGTCGCGCGATTCTCCTCGCCCTAAATCTCTTTTTTTTTATAGATTTCGAACCCCCTCCCATATGGCGTAGCGCTACCCACATGATATATCTTCTAGAAATCGCCATGTCACCAGAATAACACGGTCCCTCTGTCTCTCCACCGACTGATTCGGAGTATTTCTAAACGTGGCAATGTCATACCCAACTCGGACAGCATTGTTACGTGAAAATTGCCACCGCCGTCATCACATCGTCGTCGTTGGTATTGATTGCCGAATGGCACTCGACAAGTATTACCTCTCTGAATAAGGTCATCGGCCGTCATCGGCCCCAAACTTGCTTAAATCGTTGGGTATCAATTCCTTCGTTTAATCCCTTGCCAATCCTCGCGTGCAATCCTTAGGAGGAGTCCTCATCAAAATCATCGTTCACCATCAGCTCATCCCACACTTGCAGCCCCTGCAGCCCGTCAAAACGACCAATCAGCCTACCAATCAGCCAAGCGGACGATATTTCAGGGTCGAGTCGTTGTGTGCATTATCTTGTCCGTATTGTGTCAACCCTGTAGATTAACGACGTCTTTGGACTCGCAATGCCAGGGCAGATCCCTCCCTCCCTCCTCTCTCTCTTTCACACCCTCGAAAAACGGGGGGCGTAACTAACTTTCCTCTCTTCCTCTTTCCTTGCTTTCTTCTTTTTTGGTTTGTCAGTCGGTCAATCAGCGCCGGGTCGGTTCGGTCTTGTTGTGACAGTGGGCAACTGCGTCCGCACAGACAGTGACACCACTCGAGCTCGGCAAGCTCGTCCCTTTCTCTAATGGAATACTAATACTGCAATGAAGAATGAAGACGGCGACCACGATCATAATGTACAGTCTCAATGGACAAAGTTTCCAACCGGCGCAACGCATCTCAAATTTCCAATCCTGGAGCATCCTTGTAAAATCTCGACGCAATTATCCATGCGGGGCTACATCAATACAATATCAGTCGCTCGGCGTACCTTGGCCGATCCTCGTGACATCACATAGTACTAATCACTCGCGCGCTCGGTCGGCTCTAGGTTGCTAAATGGGTACAAGGTACTGTGTTACAGAATGCAAATTACGAGATCATGAAAGCATGGACGAAACACGGATCCTTGCTCTTGGAAAATTGAAAATCGATCGGACAAGTGACGCCCATGGATGAGTTTTCAACATTGTACATGTGGCGTGGATGACTCAGACGGTCCGGGGAGGAAGAAAACATATAGGTATATGTGACGCTGCCATGATCGCGCCATCGCGGCTTCTTGTTCAGTTTCAGCACGTTGCGCCATTCCAAGCTTCACAAATTTCAAATTTCATTCTTTTTCTTTGGACCTGCGCCCTCTTCTCCCCTCTCCCCTCTCCCGCCGCCCGTATGGAAACGATGCACAACGGAGAACTTCGACAAAGAAACCTAAAAAAAACGATACCAGCACCGGCGCCACGTGCTCCTACTTTGGTCGCCCGATATTGTTATTTCTTCGACCAGACCAAGACCGACCACGATCGCACCTTATCTGATCCGGGCCTGATCCCTCCCCTCTCTCCGACACACAAACCATGTTCACGAATTCTGGCCAGTCAAATCATTGTATCAAGCATCACGCCATACTGGCAAAACCCACTCCCGCCCGGGCATCACCCTGACTCTGGGAGCGGCGCCGTACTCCTGGTTATCCGACTGTACACCGTCTAGAGCCGGACCGTTGATCATGATCAAAAGCTGATTGACTCCTGATTCGAATCGGCGCGTTCTCATTAGGGGGCCCATCTCAGAGAAGCTAATTGTGCGCATACGTACCTGAAATGGACTGCGCCGCATGGTTTCGGTTTCATGTAGCGGGGTTGCGAAATTCGAGGGAGATTCATTGCAAATCGGACGGGGTGAGAGCGTGCGTTGGATTATCAACGGGACACCTTATACTGTACTGGCGCCATGCGGTCGGCTTATCGTCGCTCTCGACTTTGGCGATATGATCGGTGGCTGTTCTACTACGCCGAACTTAGAGGCCCCGAAAGAAAGATCGCGACTTGATGGCAACTTGATAGTCGCGTCAATCTTTCGTGTCAGCCTTATTTTCGGCCTGCCTAGACGCTACGCTACCAGTGTGTCCGGGCCAGACCAGGAACTTCGATCCGAATCTCCCAATCAACTATGGGCCCATCGTCCCATCACATGATCTCCATCATATATCAAGGCATATTGTGTGGTGTGTGTGCGTGTGTGCGTGTGTGTATATATACAATTGTGAGTATTTGAAAAAGAGGCCAGAGTATCACAGATGGACTCAGCTTGTTGTTCTCAGCACAACTTGAACAACAGTGCGCTCGATCTGCATCTCGACGGTCGACAGTCGCGTCAATCATCGTATCAACCTTCCCGGCACAGGCCAGTGACCTCGTATAGTTGTACCTATCGTCCCACGTCCCGGATCACTGTAATCGTCGTATAGATCGATCATTAATTCGAGCCTGTATTCCTGTAAAAATGCAAAATTTTATTTGAAATGGAATTGGACGGATTTGGCTGTAGCGTTACAGAGCCGCTCAACCCGAATCATTTGTGTTTCTAGATCTGTTGCCTTTTTTTTTCCTTTTGTCTGTTTGATTTTACCTTTCCCGATGCAGACATGATGACTCGGTTAAACACACGACGGTGCGATCGAGTCGGGACGGGCGTAGAACCGGGTACTATGTGTCCATACCATCGAGTGAATTATTCCAGTCTTTTGTGTTTGTGTGAAGCACCGCCTGGATCTGGACTGTGTTCTGTCTTTCCCGCCCCTATCCCTGCTTTCCGCTTTCGCGGGCCTTGCCGGCCGAAGAGCTACTCGGAAGAGGTGATCCGACTCGCCGAGCATCGCTACGCCAAGACTCATCCTTGGCCACGCACGCCACGCACGACGGCACAACGCGGCAATTTGCGGCACCATGGGCCAACGATGGGCCAACGATGGGCCATGATACATGTTGCATGATGCGGCCGAGACTGCGGTATAAATATATCATTGACAGCGCGAAACGTGATGTTCCGAGTCGTGTCAAGCTTCACCTCAGAACCAGTCGCGGAGAAAGTCCGCGCGTCGGTTGTCGCGGCGTCGTCGCCTGCGGCCTAGCAAAGTGCCAACCAACGTCTCAGACTCTCAGCGTATGGCTCAGCTGCGAGGTTTGCGCAGAGGAGACCGGCAATCTGATTACAACGGAATCTTGCGGCGCACGTATAAGTATACACATAAACACACACACACAAATGAACATAACGATCCGATCACCAAGTTGCCGTAGCCTATTCACCCGGATACATAATGGGGCGGCGTGCTGCGCTGTCTAGGCTTGGTCCCTCCACAATCTATCCATCTATCCAGTGTAGCAGGGTTAGTCCTACCGATCCGTTTTTTTGGGTTTCATGCTGCCACAGTGCCACCCGTCTACGTCGGCCAAGAACTTCAAGTTGGTCTAGACTCTAGACTCTAGATCAGGAGTCCAGAACCTATTTATTTAACCGCTGTGGGCCAGAGTCTCCCTCCTTCCCCACAGCATCCAGAACTACCGGGATACGTATCAAGGGACTTACTCCTGCAAAAACGCCGCACATTGTCTGTGCTCACAACTCGTCTGGTCGTCATTCCGTCTATGTGCGTCGTGTGTGCGTTCGTCATAGCCTGAGGGAGTGTATGGAGTCCGTTTGTAGGAACCGTCAAATTGGCGCCCGGGAACCATGTCTCCTGCCACACCAGGCAGGGACCCTCGACACCGCTCTTTCAGGGGAAGGAAAGGCTATTTGTTCCTGAAACCTCCCTCGGTTCCGAGATTTACGAGACCGTTAGTTATAATTGAAGGTATGTACTAGTGTCACGCCGCGGGACGCTCGTCCGCTCGTCTATGGTATGACACTTACTCTGGAACTCTTTTATCGACTGCTGCCCGGAAATCGAACGGCAAAGGTCAGCCACATGCAAACGGCATCTTTCGGGCACCGAGGCTGCATTTACATGACGCATTGAATCAGTCGGTGCGGTAGAGTTGCATGAATGTGTGAATCTCATAACATGGAGGACGGCTCGAACCCGAGTATGTGGAAAAGTGAGCCAAGAACCTGGCTCGAACGTCCGAGTCCGAACACAGCTGTAAATGTGGGTTAATTTCAGACTTGGCTACACCGAGTGCTACTACTGTTGCGCGCGCGGCGACATTTTCAAATCCCCCTCCTTCCTTCTTTATTACACCTGTTGAAATTACATATTCAACTTTATTGTTTGACGTTCGATTGCCCCACATTGTGATGACAGTCAGAACAACAAAACGATCTCGATTATTGGAAAAAGAACTTGTCAGTGATTCAGGACCAAGTCGTGCCACGGAATTGTGTTTTTATTATGGAGATGGGCCGCAGTCCGTAGTAGATATCGATCCTTGACAATCCTATATTGGGTGCCTGCGTGTCGCAAGAGAGGTCAAAAGAAGGGCACACAACTACTACATAGTAGCACGTAGAGATTCAGTACCTTCAGAGTGTCAAGAAAGAAGAGATCAACCAACCCCGTCGAGATGTTTTCTATTTACTCCCTCACTTCCGCGTCATCTTTTCAACTCGATGTACATTACCGAGGGGGAAGGAAGGTGGGCCGGCGTGCCCATTCATGCCCCAGTTACATATTTCAGGAGAAGACACCGTGACAGCAAAACAGCACAAACACAGCGGAGTCGGCGTACTGACAAATGAAGGAACGACTGTGCGTAGTAAGCGTTCGCAACTGCAGCAGGGATGCCGGTAACTTACGGTCTTGTTGGTCTTGCTGGACTATCACATAGTTCATCATTTTTGAGGGATGCGTATGGGTTCTTGGACGATACCATAGCCCTATTCATCTACTGATCTGTTGTGTACGCGCGACGCGCCCGGCCCGATCGATCAGATATCAGATAATGTAAGTGGTTCGACTCGGACTTCCAAATCGAGTGATCATTAAGCGTTACCGGTAACGTCCCCCTCCCCCCAAAAAAACATTTGCAAGTCCGTGTGCTGAGACTGTGATAACGAACGCCTCTTGGGTCTTAAGCGCAACTCCACTTCCGAATCTGGCGAATCTTTTGGCCTTGCGCCTGTCATCGCGAATATCTCAGGAGACCTGGTTCAAAGGAAAAGTCGAAGCCCTTTCCCATGATCCAACATCATTTTTTTCCGCATTCCGTTTCGCCCGATCACTGCCTTAGTCCTTCGAACTACCAAGTACTTGCGTATGTACTTTCATCATTGGAGGTCGTGCCAGCATCGCCGCAGTTATCTCATCATCACATCACATTCAGCGGTCTACAAATTTTCGGCTTTTGCCCGATTGGCAACAGTCCCCCAGATCCTTGGCTTGATCGTGGCGTTGCTTTCTTGCCACCTTTTCTCTCATCCCACTGTGGTAGTGGATTCGTCAAGCGGTAGTCCACCTTCGGGGTCGCACGCACAACCAACTGTCAATATTTCATTACCTGTTTGGCGATTGCAGAGCACTACCCGATGGCAGGCCGCAGTTCAGAGCTTATCCCATGATGATCAGAGCGGACCCGGACCGTCATCCGACCCAAACCCATTAAAATAGGTGTGCTTCTTTGGAAGGCGGATACTTTGTGCTCTTATCTCTCTCTCTCATGCCATGCATTTCTTGGTTGCAAATTCAAAAGGGTCCCAATTCCAGCCACCAATATTCCCAGCCGCAGTTGCTGATCGAGTATTCACAATATTGCGGCGGAAACTGAGAACCTGGAGACGACCGTCGGGCATGAACGGAGAAGAACTTGATGCAACCGGCATCTCCCGAATATCTATAGTTCGCGAAAATTAACGGAGGGGCGGTGCTGGGCGGGTTGCTTGCCGCGTATCGATCAATATCGAACCACCCGAAGGCGAATGTGCATCCTTTCGTAGCCTTTCAGCCTTTACGCTCCGATGTTTATGTTGGAGAGAGTCTCGCCACAGCGATGAGTTCTGTTATCTCGACTCTTGATTGGGATCGCTCCTCACCAAATAAAACGACATCAATATGGACGCGTCTTGTTGGCAGGTCAAGTGTCTGAACGCAATACGCTGATCAACCTCACTGGAGCGGATTGGATGCAATCGTCTCCTCTCTTCGTTGGAGCTTCGTTGGTTCTCGAGCTGGCAATTACACATACAGGAAGTGGAGCACCCCCCCTAGCCAGCTTCGATCCCCGTACAAGTTGCAGTATAATCAAGGCATGCAATCTCATGGATTCATAGAACACTCGCCCACGGAAGAGGTGTTTTTTCCTCGGCTTTCTACAGTACGTAGCGCTTCACTGACAGGATTGCGATTCAAACGCGAGAGAGACACATGTGCCTGAGCGGTTGGGAGTTCATTACCTCCTCTGGGCAATAAAGGACTAGAACTACGCGCGGAACCTGTACAGTATATGACCATCGAGACCGCACGACGGACGGGTTCCTGACTCGGACGAAGTGCGAAGTGGAGTTCTGCCCAGGGTCGACCAAACACGACTGGTGGCAACCGATGGGCGGAGCTTTCCGGGGCGAGGAGCTCGGAGATGAGTTGATGCAACACCTTCGCTCGGGAAGATATGATAGTGAATTCCATAGCGTTCGCAGGCTGCGCTGAAAACGGGGGACTACCAGCGGATCATCACTCATCCTGACGCAGCGCCATCGAGTTTGTGCAACCGGATGTCAGATCGTAGCACAACGTAGAGCCGTGTCGCGTCGTATGAAATTGCTCCACGGGGCAGGAGCTTACCTCGACCCAATCATCATTACGCTAGTCAGCGCTCCCCAGGCGACTGAGCTCCAAAGACTGCGCAGACGAGTCCGGTGGATGATGTGCGCTGCGTCTAGCCCCTTGCTGATACCTCGGTCTGGGTCGATATCCAAGGTCTAGACGCATGCATCTACGGCGGCCCAATTCGGATCTAGAACTCGGATTGGGCCACTGAGTCTCTGCCTGGACCCTGTGGCTGTGTCCGGAAGGATACAGTATTCCCGAGAGATGAATGGGAAATCATTGAGGGTCATGCACATGCTCGTTCTGCCCGTGCATCTGTGTGGAGATGGACGCGTTCGTCCTATTCCATGTGGTTGACCCAGTGGAAAGGAACCTACACTGTTCACAGCAAGACTTGCCAATTAATGATGCTGCATCGGTAAACCCTGATCCACTTCGCCATGCCGGACACTGCCAGATGGGCCAGCTAATTTCAAATCACCTGTGACTCTGACGTTTCCGTACCGCGTCGCGCCCATACTCGGCCCCGCAGACCCTCCAAGACTGTTCATTCCCTAGATGTCCTCGGGTCGAGACGTTCGTTATAGTAACACCGAAGCAGAGTCAATCTTCATGAATCTGGCAAGGGGGAAGCCGGTTGTGTTGAATTATCGGGACGCTGCGATCTATCCTACGATCCTATTTCCTGTGAAAAGAGGTGAACACAGCCCGCGGCCGATGTCGTCATTCTTTGGCAGAATGATAGTCTACAGACGTGTTCCAATAACATGCCTGTGGCGTCGTGATTGAGCGCTGAGCGTTGTTGCCTGTTGCAAGCTCCAGCGGCTAGAGACGATGGCAATGAGCTGACAGTTTAACGTACGACTCGAGGAGTAGCCTGCAGACACACCCTTGACTGAAGCACCGTACATCATACGTCGTACAGAGCTGACAGAAAATGATGAATCGATGATACACGTCATTGCGCAACTCGCGATGCAGTGTGCCTTCGTCTAAGTGCCCATCCCTGTATACACCTCATAGACACTGTAAGCGATGATGTCAATGACGATGTCAATAGGTAAAAATTAGACATCATTCAGAAAGATGAGAATACAATAAGTTTCATAGCCTCCATCTGTCACTTGTCACATAACCCAGCGGGTAAGTTATGCAAGGTTATAGAAAAAAGGGGGGAAAGAAGAAGGCATGTGAAGAAAGCGGAACTTCGAAGAACTCGTGCACGCACGCTTAGCATGATGGTCCCCACTCTCGACAGCCCCGTCAAGCACGGAATAGAGATAAGGACACGGAGTTATCGCAATCGGACAACGGCTTTCAGCCCTATCTTCGGATCGCGTCAAGTGATGCAACGCGCGACGCGAGTGGGAGGGACAACCCAGCTTGGCGACAACTGTAGAGCTCCCCTGTTATCGCATCAGATTCCCGAGGGTATAGCAAGGCGTTTTCAACTTTCATTGAAATTCGGTGCACATTGCCTCCCACTGTGTAAACATGAGCCCATCATGAAAACCCCTGCAGCGACGGAAGAGCCTGGAGAGCCTGAAGAAAGAAGGGAAAAACTAAAAACGCAGGCCGAAAAGGCCCTGAGCGATGACGGCGTGCGTCGTTGTTAGAAAAAAAAAAGAGTTTCCAAGTCGTCCCTGAATGACACGATGAGATGGCGTGATGTGCGCTAACTTACATTATTTAACCGTGCACACACACGCCTCTTTCACCCAACAACGCATACGTCAATAAAAGCAAAAAAAAAAAATCTCGATAAGCTCACCCAATCAAATTCAGCAGGGTGGTGTAGGTTAGCTCCCTCCCTGACGAAAACATTTGATGATCCGGGTGGTGACATGTCACCGGTCTGCCGACAATCAACAGCGCACGCTGATCATACATTGCTAGCCGCCGATCTGTTGTTCTCATCCGTGAACCGATGCAAGAAGGTGTGGACATAAGCACAGGGTAGAACGGTACGAGGTTCCACTTTACCCATCAGAATTTCCGTGATCTCCGGGGCCCGAGGTCCTGAGAGCCTTATCACGAACGACGATCAGTATACATGGTTCTGCGCACGTACCGTATACCAAAGTACTGACCCGGAGTCTATGTACATAATCTCCGCATATTCGGAAGAAACGGTACTGTATCGTTGAGTCGGGATGGGATGTATTTTTTCCGAGCATTCTACCTGGACGAAGTTTGGCACCGGTGTTACAACAACAGTTTTTGTGTACATACTCATTGTCGGTGTGGTTAGAGATGAGAAATTGTGGGTGTGGCGCTGAAAAAGCGGGAGGCATCTCTCGCTAAGCTTGCAATGATGCCTGCCTCGGCATAAATTGCATTTGCCGCCGCCGCGTCTCCCGAACCGTCCGTTACGCGGCTTGAACACGAACCGGCTCCCTCCCCCTCGGGTAAGTAGTTGTTCAGATCGGCGGCCATTCCTTCGCCCCACGTTTTGATGTGCTTGAAAACAACAATCACATCCCAATAACCCAATGGGAGGGGGATGATGGATCTACGAAGCGAAGAACGGGACAGCAAATGGGCATCAAAGAATATATGGGTCTGCAAGCGTAATCCTATCACCATACGTGAGTATAGAGAACCCGAGAAAAGAACGATGCACCGAACTGGGAGAGATTCTGAACAGATAATGCAACGCTTCTGCAGCTCTCCTGCCGTCTTGCACTTCTTTTCCGTCGAGAGAGAGCAACTTGGTCACCCTCGGCGCATCCGGGTTCATGATTGCCCATACCGTCGTGACACCGTCACCGCCGTACCAGCGAGGATGTAAAACCTTCTTGGGGGGATGACAATCCGACGAATTCAGCATGTTTCAAACAACGACCATCCGCAAAGTAAAACTCGCAATCGAGTGGGTCATCGGGATCTTGCACACCGTGACATGCAAACTAAATCCAGGCAAATCCTCTCATCTTATCCATGACATCCTCGATAGCCCCATCTGAGTCCTGAGTCCTGAGTCCTTGAGTCCTGTAAGATCACCAAAGGAGACTTTGAGGATAAAGTTCTGATGTGTCTTTTAATCTACGATCGGTAGCCCCATGGCGCGAGAGCAACGAGACTCGGCACGTGGGAGGATATATGGAAGTCAGAGAGTTTCATGACTCTCATCCGTACCGTGGTGGCCAACAGTGAGGACAGGCATGAGACCCATTTGGGCACCAAAAGTTGTGGGTCATTTTCTCTACATCAGACAGTGGGGTCTGAAAACAAGCACACCGGTGTCAGAAAACATCAAATTCGAGTTTTGAATGAGAAATGCACCAAAAAAACTAACGGTCTGCAGAAACGTGTACAAGGTCATGAAAACGCTCGAAGCGATTTGATAACCAGTTCCCAAGGTTGCTCAACCTCATTTGCATGCCAGGTTGGCTGCAGGGTGTGAGACTCAATGTAGTCCCTCTTTCACAGAAATGATAGACCTGTCAATGTTGCCTGAGGTGCTCGAGGCGACGAAGTAATGAGATCCCGAGACTGGTCGACCGAGTTGGTTTGTCAGGATGGCCATCTGGAGTGAGACTCGTTGTTGCTTGGAGAATCAAGACGGACTTTTTAATGTCCGCAAGATCACCAAGGTGCTCAAACCGAGCCCCGATAGCGAGTTTCTGGTGGTTCAACCGAACTGACTTGTTGGAATGCTCATGGGAAGTGAGATGTATTGCATCTTCATGCACCAAAATGGACTTACTGATGTCCGCAGCGTCACCAAGGCATGAAACCCTACGAAACAGTGAGGTTCCAAGGTTATTCAATCAATATGGCTTGTTGGTGTATCGTTGGGACTACTCGTCTTGCATCAAGACATGTCAGTCGATGGACGAGATATCACAGAACCATTCCAAGAGAATGAAACTGACTTCTTGGTGTCTACGAGAGCTGGGTAAAACAACCCGATAAGGAGTCGCCGAGGCTGTTTAAATACAGGGGCTTGTGAAGGTGGCCATCGGGAATGAGATACAACGGCTCCTCGAATGCTAAAATGAGCTTACCGATGTCTACAAGCCCACCCAGGTGCTTGAACTGACTGAGCAACGAAGACCCTAGGTGCATTAGTCAGCCAACTTTTCAGGATTGCCGTTGAGGGTGAGACCTCGCATTGCAATTGACTTGTTGGTGTCTATGAGGTCACTAAGTACTCAAAGCGACCGACGAAGCAGTGAAGCCCCGAAGCAGTTCAACCAAGTGGGTTGTTGGGATGACCAGTAGGTGTAAAACACATTGCTCCTTCCAACATCACAATTGCATCGTGGATGTTGAAGAAGGTGCTTCTTCTATCAAATCGACGATACAAGATCATCCGAAGGAAGGCTAGTAATGTCGACTGGCGAGGATCCGAGTCTGACACATCTTGTGACAGGGCGTGTGCCTTCTGGATCCATTCCTCGTCACCAGAGTCTGTCATCTATGAAAACATTCGCACTTGTTCTCAGGCTAGGTTGGGTCGACCAATGGGTCTTGTCTCCTTCAAGCTGAGCTCGTTGTGGTTGTGGTTGTGGGTCGAAGACCAAGGTAGAGTTCGGATCGTTTTCTGCCATGTCCGCGAGTATGAAACAAACGAGATGGGAAGGAGACACTCATGTCAGACTGTTTGCAAGCTGGACGACACACACATGTCAACAACTTGAACATCCGTCGTAATATCGCTGGTCAAACTCACAATAAAACCGTGGATGGGACGTGACGACCATACGTTAGGATGACAGGGTTACTGGCAAGGGCAAACGGATGACTCATAGGAAATATCAGAGCACAATTAGGTCTAAATTTCATCACTGAGTGCCAGAGTGTTTGCCTACCAGCACCAGCGGAGGCAATAGCAAGCATGAAGAATGTTGCGAAATTGCAGGCACCCTGACCGGCGTTCAAGGATACTGTTATAAATTTTCGCAATCCACAAGCGACGACGACGCATCGCATCACAACAAAGTGGCTTCGGAATATTGATCCAATTTTCCCAGGCTGATCTGAGTCGAGGAAGGAGACAGACCGAAACCACCTGAGTTCCAAAAGTGTAAACACACTCTCAGTAAATAGGGCGTTGTGCGATGTTTTTGGATTAATTAGGGCCAACTATACGGAAATGGTTGTCCAAAAATCAGCATCTACTACTTTCGGACGTCAACGTTTACCTCACATGTACGACAAAAGAAAACAAAGTACTGACTCAACGTATACATCCGTGCAACCGGAAGAGAGCTTTCATGAAGAGTATAGCTCTTCTTTTACCTCAATTCCTAGCACGAACGGTCAGCGCTGAGGGAAAAAAAGACACCAGATGAAAGAAACCAGAGACAACGTACCCAACTCCTCCCGAAGGGGCTTGAGCTCGTCCAGATATGCCTGGTATTGTTGCTTGTTCTCCACCTTCTCCTTGACACCCTCGAATATACGCACGGCGGTCGCGTAGTCGTTCACGCGCCGGGCAGCGCGGGCAGCAGCCTCGATGACGCTAGGAGCCGGGACGAGATCATGGGCAAAGCAGTTGTTCAAGCCACGTTGCACCTCAAAGAGGTCTTCTGCGCCCTGGAAGAAAGCAACGTAGCGGTCGGTGAAGGCTTCGAAAGTTTCTTGACTGTGTGCCTCCGAAGACGAGAAGCGAACTCTGGTGGGGAGAGCGGGGGCGACGCGACGCAGAGCTACGGGTGGGCATGCGCGGAGGGCGGAGGATAGGATACGCATGTTGGTCGAGGAGCAGGAGCGAAGAACAGCGGAGAGTTTGTTGGAGAGAACACCTGAGAAATTCGACTCGGAAACAATTCCGGCTTCGTCCGTTGTGGCTGTGACTCAAGGTAGAGTACTTAGTATAGTACCACTAGTACAGTACACAACAATATCAAGATACAAGAATATTCGGTAACTCCTACTTCCTCTTTCTGAACATGACCTTTGCATTGGGGTCTGCTGAAATTGCAGTGTTGACATAGTTACTCTCTGGAACATGGGTGCTCTCCAACTTTACATCATATGCAAGGACGATATGTGCCAGCATGGTTTTCAGCTCGTTGGCGACAAGGAATCGACCGGGACTAACCACCGAATCTGACTGAGCAATAAAACATCGGATTCTGGAGCAGACATACCATGCATATCTTCCGTGCCCAAATGACAAGTACTCCAGGCTGGTCGAGGCGAACTGATGTTTTATATCCTCTCCCACCGCGTCTCGCATCCTAGCAAACCTGAATGGATCAAACACTGTTGCGTTTTCATAAATATCCTCGTCGAGGTGGAGACACCCAGTAGCTGCAGAGATCAATGTCCCTGCTGGAATGAACGTCCCATCAGAGAACGTAAAATCGTTCATTGCCTTGCGGACCAGCGTCTCTGATAGCTGTCAGTCATCGATCTTTTCGCTCACGAGCATGGAGCAATTACCCAAAGCACTCCCCTTCAATCGTAAGTTTTCCTTCAGGAAGCTATCAATCTTGCGCATTTTGCGCAATGCCGTCTTTGACCAGCCTTCCTGGGCAACAACAGCTTCTACCTCTTCGCGTAGGGGTTGCACGTATTGAGGGTTAGTTGCAAGGTGAAACAGCGCATGGGTAAAACTCTACAACTATTCATTAGCCTCACGGTGGAGCACAGAAAGGAACGCACATGGGAGGTGGTCTAAAAAAGAGTCAAACTAAGTATTGATCTACACTCAGAGGGTAGCCAAGGCTCACATGGAAAGCAGCAAGCACGATGATCATCAAACGAGCTGTCAAGAGCTTCAATGTGCGCTCCTCACCCTCTGATATGTCCATCATCCACGAAAGTAGGTCGTTCTATTGACGGTAAGTCTTATGGCAGTATCAATGAAGGTCGAACGAACAGGCTTTTCAACCCAACTATCCCCGAACTTGTCGAGGCATCTCTGCCGCTCCTCGACGATTGGAGCCAAATATTGCATGCCATGTGCACAGTTCTGAGCAGGGTTTTTGATGAAATGAGCCATGAAACTAATTAAACACTCAAGGTGAATACTGATGAAGAAGGCTCAGAAGAACTTGCGGCTCCAAAAACTTGGGGAATCGCTGGAGAAAAATCCCTCCACTGATGACATCGACGGCGTTTCGCAAGTTGAGTTCCATCCATTCAGGATCGCGGCCTATTAATAAATAAATAAGAAACGAAAGATGGTTCATTGGGAGGTTGTGTACACAAAGGAAGACCGACGAATAATCTGTTGGTGGTCCTGAAAACGACTTTTTGAATCGTGTCCAAGGCAGGCACACTCTTCCAACCTATGTTGTGCGTTCAATCTGAGTTGAACTGGGTGCGCTGACTACTTACCATCGTCTTTCAGATCCAGGATATCCTGAAATGAGGTGACAATTTCGTCCTTGATCTCAGGAGACAATGCTCCAATGCTGCGGGTCAGCTGTGAACGAATCATCGAAATATGGTAAGGGTTGGCGCAAATCTCTTTCCCCATGGCCGCTGTATAATCGATAGACATTCGCTGTTATTAAGCAATATCATGAACTTCTTTTGCGTAGAATATGAGATATTGCTACGTACATCTCTGATGGCCTCACTAATCGAAAGCTGATCTTCAAGGGAGCCTCGTACTTCTTCCATGTGTTCGCGACTGCTTACGATGACCAACCAGCGCCACTGATAGGCTACCTTGAACGGTCTGTGCTTATACTAGAACGGACGTCAAACCAGCCCGCAAGAAACATAAAAATGAGCCCCTGCCTTTTCGTAGCCCTCTCGAACAACATCTAGACCATTCGTCTGAAAATTGAAGCCAGACCACCAAGCTTCCAGCCATTTACTGGGGCCGACAGTTGGAATTGCATCGAGAGGCTAAATGAATGTCGAGAGAGGAAACTTCAAGCAGGAAGCGGCAACCTACGTCTGGCTTCCTGAACAACTCTGCAATGACGACGATAGCAACGACGATTCCTGCAATGAAGTAGATCATATCCGCAATATGAGAAGGCGGAGCTGGTCCTGGGGAAGTCATTGAAAAAGCAAGGTTGGGGTCTTCCTGGCGAGAATTCAATGGACATAATATATGTATTTGATCCAAACTCCGGCAACCTGAGTGCGTTGTCGCGACGCCCTTCCCCCGCAATGAAAAGTAAGTTAATTTATGGAATGAATAGATAGTATGACCTTTGGCATGTCAACGACTCTGATCTACTTGCCCAAATTATGTTAGGGAAATCGACTTCACCGATCCTAGTTTTCGTTAATGACACCGTACCTCTGCTTACCTTCAAACATTCGCCCCGCTAGCTTGGCGGAGATTCGAACGTTATGGTAACAGCGCTCTTTTGCAGCGAATGAGACCCTAAACCCTTTCTAGTGCCACATGTGGTGCGATAGATGTGCAGATACCAAATTTGTGCAAACGAAGAGGAGGGCGTTGGCAGCAATCTGTGAGATATGCGAGGGTAATTAAATATCGTGCCATCCGATAGAGGGATATCGCGCAGGTGGAACCATACCTGGAAAATGGATCGGAGAGCAGTCACCTGTTTACTCACAGTTATCATCAACCGACGCGAGTAGTATGAGTATTATGGACACGCTCACCCGAGCCATCGAGTCTGCAGTTGGGTACTCGAGCTTGGGAGTGCTCATGTCAATCGACCCACTGCCAGGTTGTTAGAAACACGAATATGTTTTATCTCGTCCTGCTGCGAATTCAACTCGAGCACCGCCTATTGGGAAGTCCAGACCGGAATTGCTGGTACGGCTTTCGACGACAATGGACTAGAGGTGCATCATGTGAGCCTTACATTGGTCAAGTCTATGCTTTGAGTTTCTCGGGAACCATCTTTTCGACAGAAGTCAATACTGGTACTTATCTGGTGCAGGTTTCGACAGATGGGGTATGGAATAAAGGGATCCGAAAGAAGAAGCAACTCAGTCAATCCTACTTCTAAACATCACCTTCGCACGGGGATCGACCGTGACGAGAGTGCCCATACTCCCGCTCGTCGGGTACGTGGCGCCGTCCTCTAATTTCACGTCGTACGTGACCACCACATGGACCAGCATCGATTTCAGTTCGTTCGCAGCGAACAAACGTCCAGGGCTAACGTTCAGTCAGGGAACTGATTCACACAAGAGAGAATACGAATGGACGTACCACGCATGCTTTCCATGTCCAAAGGGCAAATACTTGCTCGACGTGGAGGAAAATTGGTAATTCATAACATCATCCTCTGACACGTCAGAAAACCGGAACGGCTGGAATACTTCTGGGTTCTCGTAGAGATTCCTATCATGGTGCAGGGACATAGTGGCTGCAGCGACTACCGTTCCTTTCGGTATAATAGTGCCATCTGAAAACGTAAAGTCTTTCAAGGCTTTGCGTCTAACGGTCACTAACAAGTTGAGCGATTAGAATGGTCTGCGTACATAAGCAAATATGAAGCGCGGTTACCAATATTTAAACCTTCGATGCGCTGGCACTCCCTCAGGAAGCTGTCGATTTTTCGCATTTTCCCTAGCGCAGCTTTGGACCAGCCGTCCGTTTCAACAATACTCTCAACTTCTTCACGAAGGGATTGGATATACTGAGGATTGGCTGCGAGGCGGAAGAGTACCTGAGTGAAAAACTAGACAAGGTACTTGTGTTAGTCTACACTAACGAAGTCTCTTGAATACAGCCGTACATTGGAGGATGACTGGACCACAAGTCAAAGAGTTCAGTGTGCATTCATATTGAGTGTATGAATGAATGTACGCACATGGATAGATGCGAAGTTGATGACCAAGATGCGATTCGCCAGCCGCTCCACAGTTGATTCTGGGCCCTCTGCTTGTTCTATCAACCACGATAGAAAGTCATTCTGTTGAAGACCGCCATGAGTAACATGTTACAGACTACGAGGGCAACCAACAGGCTTGTCGTCCCAGTCTGCCCCATATTCGTTCAGATATTTCCGTCGCTCTTCGATTATCGGACCAAGATGCCGCGCAGCACGCGCGATACTCCGAGGGGCACTTGTAAACAAATATGTGGCCAATCTGTATACAGTATAAGGTATCTGCAGGACAGTGTCATGGCATCGACTTACGATCTCATGAATGCAGGAAACAACCCAATCAGAGCACCTGCTTTGATGACATTCATGGTGTAATGGATGTTGAGGTCAATCCAATCAGAGTTACGACCTGGAGAAATTGGATTAGAAAGTGGAAAAGTAACGGGCGAGTTGTCAGGCGGAGAACACACATAATGGAAGACCAACAAATACTCTATTACTCGTTCTGCAGACAATCTCTTCCACGAAGCTTATCGCAGGTATGCTCTTCCACTCTGCATGCTTACAGATAAGATTTAAGCGAACACAATTAAACGATACTCCTCACCATTTCCTCTGAGATCCAGGAGCTCATCGAAGGATCTCACTATCTCATTTCTGATCTCAGGGTATAGAGCTTGAAGATTGCGAGTAAGTCGGGAGCGAATAATCTCGATGTGATACGGATTATCAATAATTTCGCGACCTAGGGTGTACTTGATTTGAATTTGCTGTCGAAGGTGTTTGATGCGGGTCTAACTTGAGAGGGAAAAACATGACTCACGTCATTGATGGCTTCTATAAACGAGAAATCCTCGCCACTCGCTTTGGCTAGTTCCTCTACGTGTCTTCGGCTACTTATAATGACAGTCCAGTGATAAAGTTCTGAGATTCTGAACGGTGCAGATTTGTGCTATAGAATGTGGTGTTAACACCCGACGATCGTTCGACGCGGAGGACTTGCCTGCTCGTAACCTTCTTGTATAATGCTCTGCGCATTGGTTATGTACTTGAAAGCGGTCCACCAACGGCCCAACCAAGTGCTTGAGCCTGCAATCGGGACTGCATCAAGCTGTTGAAAAAACATGCGTTGACAATATGTATTCCACTCAATTGAAGCAGAACTCACTTTGGAGCGTTGAGACAGCTTTGAGAGCAGTACGACCGCGGCCGCGACGAAGCCTAAGACGCCATAAGTGACGCCCGAAAGATTTGTTGGCAGCTCTGGCATTCGGAAACTCATCGAGAGCGTTCTGAGGATTGAGTAAAATAAGCCACAATGTGGCGCCCCGAGTCGACCTATATATTCGACAGACTCTGAGGCAGTTCCGCGAACCGGGAATAAGCGTTCCTGACCTTACTCCGGGTCGCCGGTTTGCAGAAATTCTTGTAACGTAACACGGCAAGGAAACATACGTACTTATTGTTTTACGAGCTGACTTGATTGGCTGGCGGAAACCAAAACTACACAATCGGTTAACCCTGAAATCAAAATGGCACTATGTATGTATGTAGTCACCGCTGGTCCTTAATACTCGAGTCGCTGCTCCCCTTCCTCCGCTGTGTCCGCTCCCAGTCTCGAACTCGCCAGTCTGACTGTCACTCCTCCCCCGCCCATGTACAAACCGGGAAATGAGGAAACCACGGGTGTTCAGAGTCATGAAGGTGTAGCGTGTCCGCTGGGCCACTATCCTGCTTCTTTGGCAGATCACAGCCTCCGTGTACTTTGTTGGCATAACAATCCTCGGCAATTTGCGAGACCAAATAATTCGCTGTATTTGGCATTATTTGGATTAACTGTACAGTTTGAATCAGCCACACTTGCCTATCGACCTGCACGTCCAATACAACTCTTGCACGATGTCGACCGATCTTGAGTGGCTCCTTCTCCGCGTCAGTTGCCCCTCCTGGATGCGATGTTGACCAGCTGACACTTGACTTGACAGAAAAACAACTCCTTCATCGTAAAGAGGGTACCAGAGGGCCCTGTCTTTTCCACCGAACCTGTATGTGCAATTTGGCCGCTCGTGTGTTCTGTTTAATCCGACGTGTTGTTCGCAACAGGGTAACCTTCGCAACCTTCACTCGCACAAATACTCTGGTCTCGCTAATGCAAAGGCAAGGATACACCGACATAGGGAATAATCACGCAATGACGTTTCGCAGACAATCGACATCAAGGACTCGCCCTCGGGCATTAAGGTTACCACGATAAAGCCCGACGCGACGCGTCAACAAGTCCGCACTGCTTCTACGACTATCACGATTCGCAATCGCTCTGGTGGACGTCGTGCATTGGGCATTATTGCCAGTCTCGCCAAGAAGGGTTATCGCCCTGATCTTCGCGCCGTGCGTACTCCTTTTCATACAAAATTTCTTCCACGGACTCCTTTGTCTGCTTTGGAAACCAACGAAAAACGCACTCTCGTTAGAACTCACTGGAAATCACCTTTTTTGGTGCATGAAAGTCGAGCGTGGACATGTTTGCAATATTAATCTAGTCCACTTCTGGACAGTATCCATAAGCAACCCTTTCCTCTGTCCAACTCTTCGACAGGGAAATGCGATTGGGGACTACATTTTCTCTCTGTCCTGAGTCGTTCTGTAGTATGCCTTGCTAACAGAACATCATGGACAGGCTGCCCTTGGTCGCACTTCTGCACTTATTGCAGCACAAAAAGAAAAGAAGTCCCATCCACCAAAGAAAGCTCGAGGGAAGAAGGCCTCTGCATGACCGTCTGCGCTTGTATCCCTAGTGATTCGTTTCACTATGCACCTTCATGATACACATACTACGCTCGCCGGTTATGCTTCTGCATTTTCGTCTGTTTCTTTGTGGGGTTTCGAGCAGAAGTTCAAATCGACAGGTACATATACACAAACGATCCAGCTATGCGTACAACGTTCGCCCGTTTTTCTTCAACTTACACGTCGGGCACGACCTGCAACCACCAATTAAACGGCCAATGCTCTGCCCATGGGTTGACCAATTCTACCCGCTGCACCGAATGTGTGTTTGGCACCAATGTGACCCTTGCTCGGCATCGTCGCATCGAGCTTGCTAAATGCACTCTCCTTGAGTCTATTCTGATCATGGCTGCCATGACCATGTTTCTTTTCCTTCTTCGGCGGCTCTTCCTCGTTGTGCGGGGGAGGGTGGGCGTGCGTATCTGGATGCTGCTCGTCACCCTCCTCGTGAGGGGCGGGTCGAGGGTAGTCAGGTTGTTCGGTAGGGAGTGCGGTCGCGGGCGGGCCGCTGCTAGTTGGGATGCGCAAATCAGCCTGCTGACCAGGTAAGACTAAGGCTCAAGTACTCACGGTGCAACTATGTTGTTGGGCCTGAGACGTGCGCTGCTTACGGAGAGCCGACGCCCGGCGACTCTGACTTGGAAAGGGAACGCAAGCGTCAGCATACGCCGTGTCGTCTGTGGTTAGTTGTTGCTCACGGGCTGGGGGATGGTGAACAGAGGGAACATGAGACATGATTCTGGTGCTGGAGCTGGAGCGGCTTCATATTTATTTGACTTTCGAGTTGGTCGCCTGACATTCTAAATGATGTCATCTGAAACACTGCCCTGGCAGCTGACCCAACCATCGACCGATGATGACCGCTTGGTGTAGGGGGACCATCGAGCAAGTTCGCCTTCAAGTTTCCGTCACAGTCAAAAGAACGCTACTACTAGGTATGCAATCCGTCCAGACTCGATATTGTAAAAAAGTTGAAACGTTTAATTGAGCTAGTCTTCATACGTTGTTTCTCTGCTGTTCAGGTGCTAGCGGTTCATTCCATCCACGATAAACTTTATTACGAGAGTCGGCTCCGACCATCGTGTTCAAGTTCACGCGCCAAGGCACTGCAGTGGCCGTGTTGTCCTCCAATTTGAAATGTGAGCCACTAACAACATAGTTATAGTTTTCATCTGCGTCGCAACGAAGAAACGTCCTGGGCTAACAAAGTCATCGAAGAAATCAACACTGCAAATTCTGAATATTGACAAAAAAACAGATCGTGCGGCGGGGTGGCTTGATCGCGTCGGACACCCGCCCCTACCCGGATTCATCCGACGAACACGGAGCATGAATTTTTTCGTCAAACAATCGGGTATGATGTCATACGACAGCCCTCCGAGCACCCCTGGACCTACTATACGCCGTACCACCATAGTATCCACGCCACAATCTTAGACCGGAAACCGTTTCCGGACCGGGACCACTAACCTTACAGCCCTGGACCCGTCTGGATCTCAATGCCCTCAATGATAAGCTGGATCGCAGGAAGGACTCGGATCCCGGAACCTTGATACGAGTTTCAACTTTCCCGTCCCCTAAAGGGTCCAGGAATTCCATTCCATCCATTTATTTTAGCATCCAAGAGATATACTACGAAAAATTAACTCAGTGGACTCTGTTTCTGAACATGACCTTCGCATGAGGGTCGACTCCGACCAGCGTGCTCACGCGCCAAGGTGCTGGGGCAGCCGCGTTGTCCTCCAATTTGAGATCGTAAGTGACAACGATGTGAGCCAACATGGTTTTCAGTTCCGTCGCAACGAAGAAACGTCCCGGGCTAA
>JBBPOJ010000373.1:0-28972 GCA_038091395.1 Leccinum rimulosum
ATGCCCTGTTGTTCACAGGGATGCCCTATCATAGTCACAGGGATGCCCTCTCACCCAGAGGGATACCCTTTGATGTTTATAAGGATGCTGGTCAACCTAGATTCCTAGAAAAATGCCCTGCATCATTTAAAGGGATGCCCTGTTATGTACAAAAATGTGTAATTTGAGGGCATCCCCTTTCCAGGACCCCAGACACCCCCTCTATGTCCCAATATGGTCCAAATTACCAATATAATATAATTATATCAGGTCATCCTAGCTATCACAGGACATCTCTCATGTACGACAGGGATGCCCTCTGACCCATCCAGGGCATCCCTGCTACTCAGGGTGGAACTCAGGGATGCTTTCATTTCACCTAAAAATAGCTTTCCAAGGTCCGTCAAAAAACATTTCACCACCCTGGGAGTGCCCATAGAAATGGAAGCTGTTAGCTTAATCTTTTGGTAATGAAAGATCAAGCTAATAGCTTCCATATAACAGTAACCTGAAGTGGTTATGTTGCTGCTGAATGTTGTAGATGTGCTGTGAGGATACTGTCAGTCTTGTTGAGAGAATAAGAGATGGTTGATTTTCCCCATTCAAGTTGCTTCTCGAATGATCCTCGGAGTCATCGTCTATATAGCTTTTAAGATAGGACTGAAACATAGTCACATTCTCTTGACGAATAAGCCACTGCATCATTTGGGAGACTTCGTTTCTGAAGTTTGTTGCCCTCCAACCCTCCTTGGCGTAGTTGATATGAAATCGCTCGAACATCTCCATATTGTAGTTATCCATTGTTCTGAAAGCTTTGATACATTCTGTATAGTGTACCATTGAGTGAAGCTGTGGAATTTTTAGATTGAAGCTGTGGAATGTTTAGATGGTCTTGTATGCCGAGGTTTGGATCAATTAACATTTGCTTGTTGGCATGAAACAAATCCAGAGTCTCATCCAAGTATTGAAGGGAATCAGTGTCGTGGCTGGGATATTGAGACAGGTAAATGAAGTCCAATAAAGCACAATAGCAAACGATGATTCGTGAGGGAGCCTTGCCTAAGAGACAGCATAATAGAATATGTGCCATATCCTTCCTTTGTTGAGAATCATGGTTTCACTCCGCTTTTACACCATGTTTCTTTGTGTGACTCACAGCGTGACTCATACGAGTCTTATGCGTGACTCATCATTTCTTCTTAGCGTGACTCAACATGTCTCACTAGTGTGACTCATGTGTGACTCACCATCTCTTATCTTTGCTTATGCTATTCGTGTTACTCATCACTTAGATAAGGCTTTAACGCCATTGGATGATAGCAGTATCTTACTGCGGATGACTCATATCTTCATCATCCTTCCATGACCTTCGATAGAGTTCTATCTCTATTTCCCTATTATAGGAGAATACGTACATAGATACAAACATCTCTGTATCGTATATAAACCTGGAGCTATCGCTCTGGGACAATAACGAGTCTTCTACTCATTCTTCCATTTACCTCTCACCTAAGCTACTTGCTCGAGTCTTTACACTCTCGCAACTACCTTCACCTTGTTCGTTACCTTCAGACTATAACAGTGAGTATCTCCCACTGTCTCTTAGTTCCCTATTAGGCTACTGGCCTCTGCTGCCCTCACTGCTCTTAACAGTGGCACTTCCCTTCTCCCTTGCACCTCTTGTTCTGATTGGGAGTATTCTGACAGAAAAATTTACTTCAAACGCTGCCTCTACCTCCCTGAATCTCTTTGTTGGGATGCTGTTTGTCTATGCCATGAATCCCCCTCTGGTTGTCATGGTGGTGTTCTTCACACTCAGAACCTTGTCTCTCGTGACTACTGGTGGCCTGGACTCTCCTCCTTCGTCTGCCACTTTGTCCTTGGCTGTGCCATTTGTCAGTCTTCCAAAGTTAACACACATCTGTCTGCATCCCCTCTCATGCCTCTCTCCTGAGAATCCACCAGATCCCCTATTAACATCGACGAACCACTCCCTATTCCCCCGGCTACTCGCACCCAACCAGAACAGGATTCTCGTAGAAACTCTCCTAGTTCCACTATGAACCCTGGACCTCCTTGTCCTGTCTATACCAGTCAAAATCACTCTTATATTCAATGCTCCCATTATTGCTGTGATGTATGCGATGAGACGGGACACAGAGTTTTTGACTGTCCCAGTACTCACCAATGTCGTCTCTGTGAGGCCTTTACTCACCAATGTTGCCTCTGTGAGGCCTTTGGACACTACAAGGTCGACTGTCCCTTCAGTGAAGAACCATCTGACCAGGAGGACTGCGACGTTGACAATACCATTGAACATAATTCCAGCAGTAATTCAACTTAGAGTTTTATTGGAGTCGGTGTCTCCATCATATAACGGGGGTAATGTTACAGTTGTCCCTGAGGGGTTCCGTGTATGCTATTCTTCATTTCGCTTCATTCCCTTTCCCTTCTCTATCTCTCTACGTTCTGACTGGTCTATTCTCCTGGGTGCTCCTCATGAGGATACATAGCCTCATCAACTATCTCTTATCATGTTATCTCTTATCTCGCTATCTCTCGATCTCTCCCTATCCCCTTATCTTCTTATCTCAATATCTCCTAATCTCGACTTACCTTTTATGTCTTCCTCTTGTTCACTGCTACTTACACCGCTTGGTCTGTGCTCTGCACTCCTCGCTTAAATACCCCGTAGCACGATGGTGTTGTTTCCCTAGCTAGAATTATGCAATCAAGCATTAGTATTCAAAGCTGCCTCGAGTCCTTAGTGTGAATCACTTAAGGTAGAGAGAACCCTTCCCTATATTCATCTCGACGTGACTCTTATTGAGCTCCTCGACGATACAATTAACACTTCACGTAACATATAGTCTAGCATAGCCCGGACCATCTGTAGTACTATCATATAAGTGAATAGAGACCAGCAGAACTTGCTAGTCGAGTTCTTGCTGGAATCCCCACCATCATTGTGTGGTCTCCTCAACTATCACCTCCTTGTCTCCTTGTCTCTCGGGCCCTCCTTGGCCTAGTCCTCCTTTGGCTTACATTGTTGATACTTGTGGAGCCCTGTACCCTCGATACTCGGTATTGTTTAGTGGTTGCCAACATTAGAACTCGACTATACTTCCATATGCTGCTCCATCCCTTGCTTGCCCTTGCTCACCGCTTGTCTCCCCCTCTTGATTGCCTCCGTCCACAACGATGTAAAACTAGCCTTGTTTATTGCATGGCCGCACAGTCTGAGATGACTAGAAACTACCTCGTTCCTTCATTGAAACCCACGTAGGCTTTAAATATCCATGCTTGGATAGCGGTTGCCCAACCTTAACGGCTCGAGACCACAACTCGAATCTCCACTGCATTTTAAAGTAGCACTTGCAATGTTCGCTTTGGTGATCAGTAGTCCACATTCGAGTGGGAGCAGTCATCCGCGTTGCATTTGTGAAAGCATAGAATCATGATTTCTTCTATGTTAAATAAGATTCACAGCTTCGGCGAGCTAAATCGTAAGCCATAGCCAGGCGGAACCTGGTTCCTCCCCTTGCCCTCGACACTCGTTATAGTAGATAGTATAGTAATATAGCAACTCGCCCAGTACGGCGTAAAACTGCCAACTTTCCCTTGTCTCGATTGTCCGAAATGACCCTAGCAAACTACTATGTCTCTTGCTTGGATGTTGCGCCTCTTCATGAGTGCCACTCCTCCCTTGGACATTCACATACGACCGAAATGTCATAAAATTGATTGTATCAACCATATTTTATTGTCTATATCTGCACATTCTGGAAGAGTTCCCAAATGCGCAGCTAGCACAGCTGTTCATCACCACATTCGCCTACCTGGGCTTCATTTGGGACTTGTCGCTCAAAACTGTCTGCATTCCCAACAAAAAAAAAAGCAAATATCTTAATTGCATCAGCTCCTGGGTCCCAGACGCCTCAGTCTCCCTGAAAAACTCCCAATCTGTTGTTGGTTGGCTTTAACATTGCACTCTGGTCATCTCGGAGGGTCCCTCCCACCTCCCATCCTTGTTTCATTTAGTCTCGTCATTCAAAGACCTCGCCAAGTCTTTTATCTGACACCATATCTCCCAGTAAGCCTTAGCCAACATTTCCTGGTGGAGTGACCGCCTCAGTGCTGATTGGTGCAGCTGTACGATCTCCATTCCCTCGGATCCACTTCTTCTTTCCACTTTTGTTGACACTTCCACCTCTTTCGGCATAGGTTTCCTTTCAGATGGTAAATGGTTAGCCTGGCACCTCTCAGAGGGCTGGAAATCATATTCCCTTATTCATTCTCTCGGTCATAGTTATTCTCATTTGTGTTTTTTCATTAGTCAGTATTCACTAGCTCAATACACCCTTTGGCCTTTCTGAGTCTCCCTTCCTTCCTCGGAGTGTCTCCTGATGCTGCCGCCGTATCCGCTCACCTGTCATGGAGCAGGCACCTCGGCACTGGTATGTGGCACATGTTGTGCTTACCCGGTTTGGCCTCCCCCCATCTCTGGAAGACCCTCCCTTCTAGAGGGACAAGAGCCTGAAAATCACTCCTCCCGGAAATGTCGGTGCCGCGTACCGAAACCGCAAAGGCTCTTCTCTTTGTAATCAGACTTCAACCTCAATTTCACTTACACACTCTGCAGGTGGGAAGAGTCTGCTGCGGATGCGTGGATATTCAAGGATGCCATTGCTACAGATCTCCACATCCCTGCCAACAAGTATGTGCTTGCTTATGCAGGTACACACTCAGTCTGCAGCTCCTCGTCCCTTATCATAGTGTTTGATACCATCTTACAGAATGGGGAACAGCAGCTGTTTGGTAGTTACATTTACATTTACTCACATTTATCACATAGTTATCTGCTTATCCTCAAAGCCTGCTTCAAGATTATGATGAAGCTGGCCCCCAAATTCTCCATTGAAATCTAATCAAAGATACCAGCGGCAACATAACTACATCCATGCTCATGATCCTGTACATGGTGACTCCAACTCGTTGGAAGAGGACTCAGATGACCTTATTGATGAGGAGGGTCCATTGGTACTGGTGGTCTTGCTGACAAAATTGCAGAACCAGAGTTGAATACATTGAATGCAGGGGCTTGGAAGATGCATAACAATATTGTGACCACAATGTTGTTGATTAGTTATCTGGAATCTGACAATGGGGCAGTGTAGTCGATCCATTTGCAGTTCCCTCTGTCAATAACCTGAATTGGAGGAGGGGTGCCGGTGCCGGCTTGGATTGATATAAGATGAGACTGGAATACTTTAAGATGCTAAACAAGAGTGATAAGTTGTCGACAAACAAGCTCTTGCTGCTGACTCAAAGATCGAGATGGAAGTTTGGGTTTTGGTTCACAGATAACTGGAAAAAGTCACATCACAGGATATGTATGTACAGGGAGGGCAAGCAATGTTTGCATATATGAGCTTTGATTGAACTGGTAATGTTGAATTCCATGACCAAAGAACAAACAAGATAATGCAGTAGATTATTCAAAAATACTATCATAGGGCAGTTACTGCCACAAGGTTGGAAGCATTGCTAATATCATCTGACAGTTAAGATGTGGATAGATAAACAGGACTGGAATCTATCTCCCCCTTCATTTGCAACCATCTAGTGGATCAAATGGTAGCAGACCGCCCACCATTTCCTACTTACGCCCCTTTCGCAACACCTTTCATCCCCCTCTGACTCCAAAGAAACCCACTCTACTCCCTTTGCTGCCATACCCTCTGGAATCGGCAGGAGACCCACTACTGAAGAAGAACTGCAAGCTTTCCTGGAGCAAATATTCATGAGCTAATTGCACCTGAACTTCATCAAATCATCAAAGGAACATTCAAGGGTCACAGTGTATCCTGGGTTGAGCAATACTTCCATGATACCTTTGGTGAAGCTGAGGCCAAAAAATATGGGCCGATATAGATCGCCAGTGGGTTATACTTATATATATATATGAACAACTCCTCGTATTCATGCCATACAACATTACAAAGAACTCATCCAGGAATTTGGAGCTCCAAATAGATTATGCTTATCTATCACAGAGTCCAAAGATATATAAGCAGTCAAAATTCCTTGGAGAAGTACTAATAGGCACAATGTTCTTTCTCAGATCCTAATCTCCAATCAGTGCCTTAGTAAACTTCATCAATTACATTCAGAATGTCTTGCAAATAGTCTTCTGGATACACCACTTCTTCATGAATATAGTGACTCTTATGCCTTGCCTGTGAATGATGGAGGAGAACAGGGCCATAAGTATGATAGGGATGTCGTTAATGCTTACTGCCTGTTAGGTATTTTTGGGTGTCTCATACAGAGACCTTATCTCGTCCCACATTATCAAGAGCTCATTCCACGAAAACCCAAGTAAGCTCCTCTTTCATGTGATGAAATGGATTGATTTGATTTAAACCTATTCCACTTGCTTTTCCAGGCTATCATATTTCCGAGTCACAAAGCAAAAAAATTGTTATGGTTCAATGGCTGAGTCACATCCATGATGCTCCCATGTATGAGCTCTACAGTTTATTCAACGATCTCAACAATGCTTCCACCTTCTCCCAACCTGGCTAAGAAGTTTTTGCTAAAGTTAAAAAGCTTGTCAAGGAACTTCCCAACCTTCAAATGGTTATCATCCTGAGGATTCAAGAATGAATCAAATACCAATCATCCCAAGCTGACTCTCCCCCATGGCATCTCTTTGAAAGACACCTCTCTGCTCACCCCACTTCATGCAACTTATCAAGGACGTAGCCAATAACAGCCAAGTTTTGGAGTGTCCGCCAGTAAAATCCATGGGTCTGGTTTCCGCCAAAGGCCATATGTGTGGGTGGGTGAAGGGAGATGACGCAAAGTTGGAGGTTGATCTCAAGTTGATGGAGATTACACATGTCATAGTCTCGGATTTGCTTAATTCCAATACGAAATCCCATTCCCTGGTGGTGACAGTTCCAACATGACACATGTAGGGGACATTATAAACAATGGGCTGGCTCAGATCAGAGCAACAATAATGCAAAACAATCATGATGCCTGTGATGAGTTGCAATTTCTGGTGAATGCAAGCATTTTCACTAAGCCACTCATTCTCCCCGAGTCCTGGGATGACTTCCACTAGGCACTTAGAGAGGCCAAATATCATACTTCATTTGAATGCTATCAAAACTGGTACATAAATTCCTTTGGAGGAATGAAGTGTGCATTAACCAAGTGGAGCAGGTGGTGGAGAGCCAAAGGCTGTGAGGAAAGCACATTACTCGCGATGATGAAATGATTACTGCCACTTCAAGTTACTCTCTGCGCAGTTGCACCATGACTGTTGGAGTGTGTAAGCATAGATGGAATGTTGATTTGAATGCAGTACAACTCCTGAAAGATGATGTCAGATGTCATTGAGCATAAGCCAGAATAGATATTTTTGACACTTTTGGATGTGTGGGAACCAGAGGTGGTTGAAGCAATTCCAGTCATCAAAACTCCAATAATCGCTGCAGTACATAAATTCAACAGTATATAGGAACATAAGCTCAATTACAGGGCTCCTTGCTCAAGCCTGAATCTACAATCTGGCCACACTCACAATCTTGATATGCCTGACATATATGACTACATTATGTGGGGACTGGTCACCGAGTGCATTCAGGCACTTCTACAATGCCGCACAATGAAAATATGTCACCCTGGAGAAGATGTCAATATGTTTTTTTTTTTTCATTTCATGGCTCTTTCACTTAAAGATCGCTGCCCCAGATGCTATCTGACATGCATTCCTGCATCCAGTTGCAGCTTGAGGCAATAAGACATCTTTATTGAATAATATTGCAATTTTATGACCAATGGATCTTGGACATTATCAATTCAAACCTGGGATTAAACAGATGCATCAACTGATCACATCTGTCAACTGTGTTGATGATTCAGGAGTATTTCATTTTTTTCCAAGATTTAAATTTGATGTTCTATAGCAGAACATATGTTCATCAATGTTTTAAATTTGGGCTGCCGTATAGATAGCGACCAAACTTGAAAGCGACCAAACTTGAAAATTTGTCGAGTTGCCAACGTGGTGACAAATGCCAAGTTTATATCCTAATTTGTACAAGATACAATATGTATTGTTTTAGCGGTGACAAAATGCACGCGCAAACTACAAATTGTGGCCATCATTTGCTTGTCAGACAAAATTTGAAGTATGTTCAGTGTACAAACAAAGTCAGTAAATTTGAATTCTAGTCTATACATCTGGTTCAACATTTAGGTCTGGCTTAAATATTGATATATCCGCTGTGATAGCATTATGAGCAGTCATGGTGAGAAACAATACATACGAGGTATCTTGCCTAGTATTCAAAAGCCTGGTTTGGTCTAGGTTTGTGTGATCTTCATTTGCTGTGCAAATGTCAGTTCTGTGGCTGTGAAGGCATCAAGGCTATTTCTGGATCACTTTTTGCTGCCTGCTCTAGCCAATAATCCACATCTGCTATGTATGTAACAATAGACTGTTGTATAGATCCATACTACAAGTAATAGACATCAGTGCTGCACTACTCACCAAGTCATGCAATGCATCCAGCACAATGAGTCTAGAATTTTGCAACCAACTTTGACTTGGACATAATCCTGAATCAGAACACAGATTACAAGAATATGTTTGCATGTCTGGATGTGATCCTGCTGAATGGCTGTATCAGCACCTCCTTGAGACTTAGAGTCTGGATGGAATGCAAATTCTATCTAGACTGTGATTAAATCACTCAAGGATATTATGAGAGCTATTGAGCAGGACAAAATTTTCTGAAGAGTGTGGGGTGGGCTGCACTTTCAAGAGGCAACTGAAGCATCATGCTCCTCATTTCCATGCAATTTTAGATATCACAGAGCTTGAGGAAATGTATGCAAAAGAGAAAATGCATAGGATAGAGATTAGGAACATCTTATATTCCTATGGTGTTTTCTAGTTGGAAATATGTTTTTTAACATAGCCTGGAAAGCTATTTTTAGATGAAATGAAAGCATCCCAAAGTATCACCTTGAGTAGCAGAGATGCATTGTTATAGTCTCAGATAATTGTATATAAATATATCATATTGGTAATTTGTCTGGGGTCCTGGCAATGCCCTCAAATTACCCATTTGTATATATGACAATGCCTCCCTTTGACTTGTGCAGGGCATCACTTTAGGTAGACAAGCATTCTTTTTAGGCAAGCACAGGGGTATGGATAACCTGTGCCCTGGCAGGTGTCAGGTTTGGATACTCAATGGGTCTAAGGTTCGGATCTGTGAATCCCATGTCAATATCCATGCCTTAACTATCTGTACCCATAATTTAACCCATAGTTTATCCAAGCATGTGATAAGTAGATATAGGGAACTCAACCACAGCTACTGTATTTTGTCATAAATATTATACAGGAACCAACAAAACCAACTTGTCACAGTCATGTCTGAGACCGGAAAATGTGTTTCCAAGAGGAGAAAGCAATTTGATGATCTCTGGAACTTAGATGCGCCCAACCAGGATAATGACAGCTTCTAATGGCATGAAAAAACAATGCCGAGACATGGTCAGTAATGTGGCTCAAGGTATCGACAAGTCTGTGATGACACACACCTAGAATGGCAGGGAGGAAGCCTCCAAAGAATGGGTAACCACTGGCCCAGCTAGTGAATCTGGTGATGAAGTCTAAATCACTGTTGACTCAGACAATGAATCTGAGAAGGTTCTGGAGAGTTCTGGAGACAAGGTCAGCAAGTACTAATAGTGGTCGTGAATCATCACATCACTTACCCTTGCGTACAACAGATCACTTGATGAAAGATTGACACACACATGTATATGGTTTCTTTGAACCAAAGCTGCTGATCATTTTTCATGTATGTGGTGCATGTGGCTGTGGCATGACGGTCCATAGGTACTTGGACAAAAAGAATGCGAAGTCCACTGGAAACTTGAGAAAGCATGCGAGGAACTGTTGGGAGATTGAGCTTATGCAAATGATACCACCAAAGTGTGTGTGGCACTTACAAATGCCATGAATTGATAAAATTAGTGTTTGAGTAGATGAATAGCTACAATGCTAAAGGTCAGTAACCATCCATATCAATTCAATGGTCGAGCTCATGGTGTATTATAACTGCTCTTAAGCCTGTCTACTCAGGGGACTTAATCAATAACAACAATGGAGACAAGTAGATGGAGGGGATCAGTCGGACCTGAATGTGTAATGCACAAGTGGACAAAACTGGAGTCTGTCTCAGTTTGTGGCCTCTTCTATATTAAGTGAGGACTTTAGGGCAGATTTGGGAAATATATTAGTTAGCTATGATGTCATTGATAACAATAGGTGAAACGAAAGATAGAATGTTCTAGAAAGAATGACATAGTATCAAGTGATATATTACTAAGCAAAGATAGGTAATACTGCTGAGAATACATGAGACAAAACAAACTAAAAATCAAATCATGCTGGATCCTGTGACACAAATAGCGTTTGAAAGTCCAGTCACGTAACAAATAAATAACCTTAACTTAACTGAACTGTGACCGCTTGTAACCGATTAAATTGGGTTGGTTATGTATATTGCAGTTAAGGTTACAGAAATCTCGAAATTTTCAAAACTGGACAAAAGCCGGTCATAACCGGTAATGGTGGCTGTGCCGTTCCCACCCCTATATCCCCTACCAATGAGGTAAAAAAATGGAAAATGAACGTTCTCCACAGGCTCTGGACGTGAGCATGGGCACACATGGTGGGCAAGTGAATTGCCCTTGAAGCCTCAGTCCCAATGGCATGTGAAACCATACGTGCACGTTGTTCATCATGGCTGCAGTGGGCAAGTGACTCGTGCAAGACTGCCTCACCGCTGCGATGGGGCTGTGGTACGGAGAACCATGGCAGCGGTGCAGGCAGATATAACTAATGGGGAAGAAAAGAGACTAAGGGTACATCTGCGTCGTTTTTGAACCCATGATTCCCTGCTGGCATTCAAAGTCAAGTGTCCGTGATGTGACAATCCCATCAGAAAGTGGTAGAATTTTGTGCCATGTGACCCAGGCCTTTGAATTGGAGCGGCGAAGTATCATTAGATGAGTGTTGATCAGAATGCTCATTCGTCTGTACAAGGTGACACTGAAATTGGAAAACTGAATGTGACGAGATATGACATATCCTAAGCAAGAAAACCTTGTTTGAGCATTTGATTCTTCATGCTGATTATGCTGATATATTTGAAAGGCGTACAAAGGAGACACATATTATATGATCGCTACAGCATCATCTGGTAACAACAAGGACACCAAAATCAGCATCTGGAAGAAATGTATTCCCTCAAGGAAATGAGAATCGGACAGGGTCGGCTCCTGGACCCTCCTTGAATTCATACACATGGCAGTTAACATACTGGCATTTGGCACAGTTGCATTGATTGTATATCATAAAATTGTAAGAAAATCTTCTTGTGGAGGTACTTGCAGCTAAATTGTGGTCAGTGGTGTTCGCACTCAGCAATAGAACTCGTGGAGAGATTATGGGCCGGCGCACGAGCTTCTGAACTGACAAAACTGGCATCATTGCAAGAGCTATATGAGCCTATGGGTAATGAGCCCTGGGAAGGCTCGCAGGGTAATAACAATATCACATGGCTGCATGTTGGTCGGAGAAAGACCCAGCAGGAGAATCTTCCGCAGAAGAATGACGTTGCTGTGGGAATTAGTGGCAGTGGAACAGTTGTCCAGACAGATGTCGATGTCGAATTGAACACATAGACAGCATTAGCGGTAGTATTTTGAATGAACAATTGGACATATCACGCTACCTGGTTCAGACCCATTTTCATTTGCTTGAACTGCCAGGCATGACACCTTTGTCCCTCCACCAGCTTCAGGTTGCACCCTTGGATTCTGCTCGCAATGATACTGAGTACTCTCTAAATCCGATAGCATACTCCTCAATTATGATACTACATTACACTGGGTAAACCAAACAAATGTTGGAAGCTGGGAGGATGTAAGTGTCCTTCAGCATAATCAGAGTGATCACTACCTTTTTCTCCTTTCTAACCAATCTAATAACGTGACACATTTGGCCCTGCAAGTCACCCCAAAGGACCAACACATATTGCCCTTTGGCAGATGGACTTGCGGGAGTAAGAAAACTTGCAGGAATAAAGTGGTTCTTCACGCCACTGCCTGCATGGTTTCCCATAATGGTAACTGGAAAGAAAACTTGCAGGAATAAAGTGGTTCTCTACGCCACTGCCTGCATCATTTTCCATAATGGTAACTGGAACACAACCTTGAGGGGCATGTCCCTATGATTAGCGAAGCGGTCCGGGCAGGTCGTGCACACAACTTTAATGTAGTTTCTGCCACTGTAACCCACGCTGACATTGAATGCCAGGTGGTAACGGGAAAAATCGCAGAACACAACATTGAAGAGCCACCCAATTGTTCCTAGGAGGGATGAGTAGGTTGTTGATAAAAGTTTCTTATGTACTCACCTTTGTCGACCTCTCTGTTGGCTGCATTAATCTTTCATGCATCACATTCACTATTGTCCAAAGCTGACATTGTTTTAGAAGAAGAGGGTGGTGTCGTATGGGTCAGAGGAGGGTTTTTGGTGTGCAATGATCGTGCAATAAGATTTACTGCAATAATTGCACGCCTCTCAAGGGAGCACCATTCAGAAGAATTTATGCAACGTAGAGAGAATTATAACTCAATTCTTCACCTCCAGTTACCAGAGAATGAGACCACACTGGACTCCCAATTCACGTCACAAACCCCTTATACACTCCACCAATTATCTACACATCGCGACCAACCGGACCGCGAGGCATACAGAAAGAGACCAAGTATAGTTGTCAGTATGTATCTATGATGAAGTGTGGAGGTGACTTACAGGGCATCCATTTACCTCACCTCTGTGGAAGTCAATGGCCCTTACAATACCCGTAACACTACAGGCTTGGAGTGACCTCGTCGATGTGAAGAAGCACATCGCGCCATTGCCCTTCAACATGAATCTTGATCCAAATCCAATCAGATCCTTCTTTACTTTCCAGGAGGCCCCTTGCATTATCTCGTCAAAGTCACATTGAGGTAGGGCAAATGAGCTTACCTCAAGACCAGTTGGCAGAGACCAGTTTCGAGTGGGCATATACATCTCCAAGAATGTGCAAGGTACCACAATATGGAGAAAGAAGTATTGTTTGTCTACATCCAAGGTGGTCAAGTTTGATGAGGAGGCTCTCCTCACTTATATTGCTATTATATGAGTCCAAGTTGCAGGATTCTAGGAATTTTCATCTAGAAGAGGATATATGCAACACCAGAATGTAGTACACAAATTTCCACATAGAAACATGCAACATTGGCAACATCCTCCACTCCACTGTCAAAATATAGATTCTAATTTTGAGTCAGACTCTTAGGTTTCTGGTAGTGATGCTGAGCACATACTATGAAGTACATCCAGTGTTAGATAATAGGTAAAATATTCATTCAAAATAGTATACTTACTTTTCTAACATGGAAGTAATTTACCAGCAACTCCTTGTGATTTAGCAGGGAACTATCTTCCTGGATGTGATCCATCATCTCTGCGAGGCCCTAGTGTCATTGCAGCTCCCTCCAACAAAGGATTCCTGGCATCCATTCAAAAACCAAGCTCAACTTGAGCTTGCAGATGTTTTGTTTGATCGCAATGAATGCCTGGTGGTCAAATTGATGATTTGATGCAGCTTTAAGTCTTCTAAGTGGGCAGCTCATTCACAAGACCAGCCACCTTTTGCCAATCATGATCTATGGGCTTATTGACAAGATCATGGAAGAAAAAACATGGAACTATTTGTAATGCAGTATGCTGATGCTGGTAACCAGCGGAGTATACATCAAATGTATTTCTGTAATGGTGCTAAGTTGGTGGATCAACAACTCTCAGAATTCAAGGGTTTTATGGATTATTCTCCATATTAAAGGAGGAAGAAAATCATGGGCTATGTTTGTTCCCATCATTCTTGGCAGTGACAAAACTGTCATTTCTGTGGCAACAGGACAGAATGAATATTGGCCTATGTACATCACAACAGGCAATGTTCACAATTATTCTAGGAGAGGTCATAGCCTATTGGGATTTATTTTATTTCTTCTGAAACTTGCATATCATTTGAAATACTAACAATAACTATTTAAGCTGATCAAGAACATGAATCAGATCCTGAGTTCAAAAAGGTCAGATGCTATTTGTTCTATGCTTCTCTTCAAGCTGCCCTTGAGAGCATGTGTTCTGCCATGACAAAACCTAAGGTTGTTTTATCTGCAGATACGGTCACTATATGCATGCTATCTATGGAATTGAGCCATATATAGGTGATTATCCTAAACAAGCACTCTTGGCTTGTATTGTTCAAAGCTGGTGTCCAAAGTGAGAATTTGACATATTATTGTTTTTGAAGCATTGAAGTTGCCTTCATTTACTCTGACAACCACTCCAATACCAAGCGCTGTGGTGACACCTCCCAGTGGAACTGAACCTCAGCCACTGCTAGTGGGTACATGCATTTGAGTTTGTAGCAACAGGTGTAGATGGTCATGCAAATTAAAGATTAGTCCCAGTCAAAACTGACAGAAGGCTGGTAGAGGCTGGTAGAGGTACGAGTTAGGTGGAAATAGGCTAGTCGAGCCTGGTAGAGCCTGGTAGAGAGATTGGCTATGAATTGTTTCTTGCTTTAGCTGTTTCGCAATTTTTGAATCCATCATGATACAAATGGAACAACATTGTGCAATGAAACAGGAAATACAATATATTTGTGCAACACAGCCTCTTTGCCAGCTACCCCTATCAATACCTCTAGTGTATGCTTAACCCTTGTCATTGCCCTCAGAATCCAGATTATACTAGCACACTGCTTCCCACTGCTGTTTATGCCTAAGAGTGTTGAAAGAAGTTACTCATGCAGCTTTCCATCAGCATGAAAAATACTGTGTCATGGCAGGATAATCCACCTCTCTTTCTCTAAGACAGAGCAGTTTTCTACCATACTCCTTGGCCCACAGCTGCAGGCGATGTTCCATGATCTTGAGGCTGCGAAGCAAATGCATTATTGGCAAGAGTACAGAGAGAAAATACCTTGCTTACAAAATTCATTGTATGATACTGCTTATTCAGTATCATAGGTGGTTAAGAGAGGACAATCAGATTTGTCACAACTGCTGGGCCCTTTGGGCGAGCTACCTACACCAATCGCAGCTCAGAACAGTGGCTTATGTTCAAGTGCACGCTTAAGGAGAGGGAGATTGGGCAAATTTACTAACTTATGATCGTGTTACCTTATCCGTTCTGAATAACGCCACTGAGGGAGTGGTCAGTTAACATCTTGAAACTGTGGGTTGTCATTCAAAGCCTGCGCTACTAGAAAAGCTGAGCTACTGACTCGATTTGAGGCGGCAGCCTCCTCTCTCACTAGGTTGACTCGCACCGCTTCTCGACCCCCCAGCAATCTCACCGCCCACAGTCAGATATCCCGGCCACAGTCAGGGACTACATCCGGTGGTCAGAGTTGGGCCACTACTGCTCGCCTGCACTCATGCTCGCATAACTCAAAAACAGGTCCAGGCAGGCTGGTGAAAGTCTGGTAGGTAGGCTTGAGGATGAGCTGACAAAATTAAAGAGAAGTCAGACCAATGGCGGGATGTTTTATCGAAGGTCAGTAGATGTTGGTCAGTAAAGGTACTTGATAATAGCAGTGAGCCAAACAAAGTTGGATTCAATATACCAAACTATATTCTTATAGTCTGGGCATTCCTGGACATTACACTTTTTAATATGAATGAAACAAAGATGAAATGTGGTCTAGAATGACTCAGGAACACAATGGAAGCCCTTTTAAGGTGCGTGGGCCTTGTGGCAAATACATCTATTGGTACCCATGATACCAGGACCGATCAATAAGAGAAAGGAAGCGAAAAATGAAAACGGGTGGGAAAAGATGACAAAAGACCGAACAAATACAAATTGTACCACATGGCAAGACCACCCACACAACCGGTCAGATTAGGATAAGGCCGGTTGACTAGTATGTGTCGAGATGAGGGAAAAGACTGACTGGTCTGAGGAAAGACACCTTGGGGACACAAGTGGGATGTAGGAGTGTATGGAAAGTTGCTAAAAGGATGAATATAACCATAGAGACATATGGATCTCTACAGCAGCTTGCCGAAGATGTTCTGGAGTGAACGATATGTTTATCTACCAAGAGCAGAATCCTTTTATACCAATTCCTGTATTGCAGAAATAGTGAGCATGTCAAACAATTTTCACCTCACCAAGAATGCCATCATTGAGGTAGAGGTGTGTTGTGGTGCCAAGTGTTACTTTTGGTGATTTCGCCCTCTTTTGATCGTTTTACTTCGTTATAGACTTCTAGCGCTTTGCGCCACTACTAACCATTACCATTTGATTCCGCATGGTCGACAACCCTATTGACATTCTTTCCTCGAGTTGTTCGCTCTACACACCTCTATACTTCTTTTCTTTGAGTTGTGATTACTTTTCCCACAGTTGTGGCTGATTGTGGCTGCCACTTGTTTGTCAGTATTTACAGCCACTTGACATTACCCTCGGAGTCCTCTGTTCTGTTTCCCTTGGTTACTCACAGTGGACTCCAGAGTGATCCCTAAGTCCCTATTTAGTGATTATCCCACTCCCATTCGCTTTCAGCTCTTATCAGGATGTTCATGAAGGAATTAACCCAATCCCCTGGTGGGGTAATTGAGGAGGCTTTGCAGCTTCACATGGAACACCACATTAAGATCTTGCAGATGGGGAAGAAGTCCAGAGTAAATGTAGATGCTATGCAGGAGGACGATAAGATCCGCCTTCTTGTAGCAAAAGGATCAGTGATGGACCCATGTGTCTGTGAACTGAGATGGGCATGGTGATCGCCTCCACTTCAATGACATCTAACATACCCTAGTTTGAAAGGCAGTTTCAACACTCATGTCCCTTGCCACTCCGCTGTTCACGACACACTGAGTACAACTGTAACTAGAAAAAGTTAGTTCAAAACCATGCTATGAACCACATACACAAACTATGATGCCTACCTGCCTGCCAGGAGGTTGTTCATCTTGAAATGGCCTCGCCATGGACGTCAAGAAAGAGGGTCTTCATCAACCAAAAACAAAGCTAGAGGTCAAGGGAGACCACCAGCACGGGGCATCCGCCTCCAGGATTTTGTTGTTGATGGAGGGTGTCCCAAGGAGGGCGTACAGGTGTACCAGTGCACTGCCAGATAGTTGGTCATCTATCAATGAACACCAAAATCACTGTAGAGCTTTTAGCAGACGGAGGTGCCTTTCACAGGTGCGGGGTTGATGCAGATGTAAGTCTATACACCGGTGGACGACTCACACTGGCGGTTGAATGTATGCGGTTGAAGTTGGCAGCGAATGCCAGTGCTTGAAGGGAGTCAGTCAGCACTGATGTTTGATCGGATGCGGATGCAATGGTAAGCGCTCAGACAGAATACATGGCCAGGGTGGTGGACAACTTCACTTAAGGTACTCATCATTTACATAAGGCTTTATTAATGCCATTGGACAACTTTAGCAGTACCTTACTGCAGATGACTCCTATCTTCGTCATCCTTCCATGACCTTCTATAAAGTTCTAACTCTATTTCCCAATTATAGGAGAATACGTACATAGATACAAACATCTCTGTTTCCCTCCTCGGGTTGATGGCTGTATCCTCGCAACTACCTTCATCTTTTGCATTCAGACAATAACAGTAAGTATCTCCCACTGTTCTCTTAGTTCCCTTTCAGGCTACTGCACACACAATCGAGACTGGCAGAAAGCGATAGGGAGTGGGATAACCACTAGATAGGGACTTTGGGATCACTCTGGAGTCCACTGTGAGTAACCAAGAATGATATTGAGTGAATAACAATGAGCTACTGACCTGGAGTCCACTGTGAGTAACCAAGGGAAACAGAACAGAGGACTCCGAGGCTAATGTATAGTGGCTGTACACGTGATCGTCCGCTTATCCTCATCATCTTCGTCAGACCCTTGGCATTCAATAGATGCAAGATGCAGTGCCGGGGATGTCAAATTTAAAGTATTTGTCACTGCGGTCAAGGTGCTGGGTGCGTGTAATAGTCCTGGTTATTTCTGGTGCATATTTCTGAGTCCTTTTCCACCTGAAGAAATACTGATCTCGTTGTCTCAACATTCCCACAACCATCACCAACATTATTTGCCTAAACAACTCATTGAGCTACAGACCTGTAGTCCAGTGAGTAACCAAGGGAAACAGAACAGAGGACTCCGAGGCTAATGTCTAGGGGCGCTGTAAATACTGGCAAACAACTGGCAGCCACAATCAGCCACAATCAGCCACAACCGTGGGAAAAGTACTCACCACTCGAAGAAAAGAAGTGTAGAGGTGTTATCAACCATGGGGAATCCAATGGTGATGGTTAGAAGTAGCACTTTGCGCTAGAAAGTCTATAACCAAGTAAAACAATCAAAAGAGTGCGAAATCACCAAACTCCCAGAATAAGTTTTACCTCCTCCACAAGTCTAGTGTTTAAAAGTCCGGTCCGGTCCGGTTTTTTTCCTTATTTAGAAAAGACTGGACTCCAACTGGTTGCCAGATTTCACAAAGTTCAGTTAGACCCAACGGGACCATTGAAAACTCGTTGTGACCATTGAAAGACTGATTGAATTTTAGTCAAAAGGCCAAATATTTTAAGTTATAATGAGATTTGTACACCATGTAACTCAAAAATGGACATATATCCTCTGGATCTACATAAAATGATGTCAATATTAGCTCATATGAAAGCCAAGCATCACTACTACATTTAGCAGTCACCGCTTAGGTCGCCAATCACACAGTAGTGAGACACTGTTAAATTAATGTATCTTCATTTGACATGTAATTAAAAAATGGACATATCTCCTCTGGATGGATCTACACGGAACAATGAAGCCCAGCATCACTACTACCATTCGGTCACCACTTAGATTGCCAATGATGTAGTAAATGATTTGTAGTTCTGTTCATAGTGCTGTTCATAATACTCCAAATGGTTCATAATAATTATGTAATTTTCCCACATGGTGGTCTGTTTGGAGTTGGTATTACTGTTCGTAATACCCCAATTCATTTGTAGTCACATAAAGTCAACTACCTAAAAATGGAGTCTATTCAAATGTGTTCCGATTCGTTTTGAGGGCTAGGAGAGTTCTAGTGTTGCGATATGTATTACAATAAAATCACAAAGAATAACACAAAGAAATGAAATTGCATCTCCCTAATATTGATGGAGACGTTACGAAGGACTGGATCACGCCACAAAAGGGGATGATGGTCAATAACAACAACAACAACAACAACAACATCTTGGGATGGCTTGTCTCGACTATGAATGCAAGCAGTGTAGAAAAGGTTCTTCACGCCATTTCCACATCAGCAAACTATAGGAACTGTCTAATCTCGCTCAGATCTGGACAAGCTATTCTGGATTTTACAATGCTTCAATATGGCCATCATTGAAAGTCTGTTCATCATTAGCCCAGACTTACTGCAGCTACTGTACTAGTATTGGCCAGGCTTGCCCTCAAATAACCATACTTTTGTCAGTCTGAATCAGCATCAAGGGAGTCAACAAGGACAAAGAGAGGAGGTGCTCACGTTTTCGTCGCATTGTGGTTGGTCGTCTTCATCACTCAATGTGTGAGCAAGTCAACGAAGAAAAGGAGAAATGTGCTCACTGCCATGGTTGCATTGGGTCGCGTTGTCATTGTCACCTGGTGCATTGTTGTCACATTGACATTTGATCGTGCATGAGACAGTTGTTGCATCATGCAGACATACCCACAGGCAAAACCACCAAAGAATATCATTACCATCATGTGAACCAAGTCATCATCATTATCATATACTACAATTTGAGTGTGATTGCATTATCTGAATCAGCAGCATCAGCAATGTTTGCATATAAAAAGATTTGAACTTAAGTTCAAATGACTCAACAAACAGTGATAACTTACGATCCCTTCAGACTCCATTCTTTCAACATCTTCCTAAGTCTTTGTCCATGGTGGGGATCATTATCACAATGAGGCTCTTTTGCAGATTATGATAGTCGGAACTGCAGTTGTCAGCATTGATCAAATCGTGGGGTGTGCTAAATTGCATGATTGATGGCACCTAACTTTGGATGAAGATCATAATGTTTATTCAGGGCTGTGATAGCCACTTTCCTCAAGATACTCCGGAAGTTGGCACATTCATTGGCAATAAGCCTGTGCATATCAAGTTTGTGAATGCGATAGACAGGTGAGAGAAAATTAAACATAGATTGATAACAAGAATGTTGCTCCCCCTTCCACTTGGCGAGGAATTGAGACAAAATTTCTCGAGCATTGGTTATCTGGAGCACAAGGACACCCGTATTTCTTGTGATGGCTCTAGAGAACATCATGGAGCCACTATATCGAAATAAATGAGTACAATCAATGGCTAAGCATGAGTGTTCACCTTGTCATTGTTAATGTGTACCTACACTTTCTTCGAATTGACTTGAACCGGAGAATTGTCACACTCCATGTTGGATAATTCATGTGATTGCTGTACTTACTGCACTGTCAGTATTCATTGTAACCTTGATCTTTGATGTGCTGTAAGATCTTGCATGTGTCTCGAACAGCATCACCGAGTTGTCACCTGTAGTTGTATGCAGCGCATCGTTTCTCTGAACAACATTATGACTCGTAAATGAGAGAGAGTGGGACCATCACACCTTTAGAGACCTCTGCTTCAAGCGTAAATTTTCCAAATTTACAGGAGCCGTTGGATTGACGGGCTGGTCAATGGTTCGTTCCAGAATCCCTGGCCTTCTTACGCAGCGGTTTCGCAACAAGAGCCTCACCGACTCTTGTCAACTGGTCAGTCCGGCCACCTTGTCCTCCACTGGATCAAGTTGGCTTTTCAGGTGTCGCTGCCGATGGACGACTTGCGCAAAACGGAAAGAACGACTTGGAACATGTGGCAATATTTTAAGCAATGAAAGTAGTTAGGTAATGCACGTGACAAGTTGTAAAATAAACAACTAAATGTTGGTTTCAATCAGTTTGCCTCGCTTTGTTAGTCAGCCCACGCACTAATATATAATTTTTCTACATTGATCGGTTCACATAATCTCGAGATATGGCTATTTTACAATTTTATCGAATATGTGGTTGAAGTAGCCAGAATATTCAATATTGGACTCGTTAGGAAGTAGTTCCCACGCTTAGTGATGGCTGTACTGGATGTCGTAAACACCCCTATCTACCATCCGACACAGTTTCGAGGCCAAACTGCAAGTAATGAGGAAAATGGTGCTTTATATTATATATATTATGGGGTATTTAATAGCCCCTTGTACTAATCCTATTAATGTTATGAGATTATATCAGAAACTACTGTAATTAAGTCTATATTTTATGTATAACTATAGAATTATCTTGGGTTTGTGAATTGATTCACTATTGTTCAGCCAACTTGGATAGTAATTGAACCATGATGCACAAATATTATAATTCACCAAGTATCTACTACACAGTGTAACAAAAGTGTAGGACAAAGTATACAAAGAAAGTCTACCAAAGTCTACCAAGATGCTATCAAACAAAGTTAGTAAGGAGAAAGTGTACAAAGTGTACAAAAAGCGAAAAAAAGTGTAGGAATAGGCTTACCGAGTCTACCAAAGTCTATCAAGATGCTATCAAACAAAGCTAGTAAGGAGAAAGTGTACAAAGTGTACAAAAGCGAAAAAAAGTGTAGGAATAGGCTTACCGAGTCTACCAAATCTACCAAGATGCTATCAAACAAGTCAGTAATGAATTATAAGATCCCCCTTGATAAACTTACTAGCATAAGTGAGTGAGACGAGTATAAAAACAGTAATAAAACATAAGTAAATGATGTGTGGTGAGTGATGTGTGGTGTCCCAGTGTGGTGGGTGATGGGTGGTGGATGATGAAAGTGGGGAAGAAAGAGAGTGTGGGAACAAAATCTTCGACCTGAGTTGCTTATATAGTGTGGGGGGTAAAAATAGTTACAAATAAATTTGTCAGCATGTCCGCTTTTTTCAACATCAAGTGTGGAAACTTGGGCTTATATAACAGTCTCACTTCAAAACTCTCGAAGTCTTTGCCACATCTGTTTGCTACACTGGTGACACATTTGACTACACTTTGTCCTATACTTTCTCGCTTTTTTGTACACTCTGTCCTACACTTTTTGTACACTTTTTTTGTACACTTGGTACACTTTGTCCTACACTTTTTTTGCTTTTTGTACACTTCTTTGGTACACTTGGTAATTGGTTATGCAGTAAATTACTATATAATCCTTACTAATCCCTACTCGAAAAGTCCAAGTAAGGACAAGTAATACATAAAATCTATGAAATTCTACAGAAATCCATAAAATTATATATATTAGTGTATAATATTTGCAATTAATGTAAATTATCTGCGGGTGGTTTTTCCTGATATGATAGCCACTAGACATAAGCCTCAGAGTCCTCTGTTCTGTTTCCCTTGGTTACTCACAGTGGACTCTAGAGTGACATACAGTCCCTATTCAGTGGTTATTCCACTCCCACAAGTGTTCTGCGCTTATTGACATTTGATATGACTGGACTGTGTCTTGCAATACCGTGGGCCCATTGACGCCATCACCAATCAATGGAAGCTCAAGCTCACCGACTGCAGTCTGGACAACAATGAGTGCAGTTTGTTGACCCAGCTGTGCAATGTGCTAAAGGTGCACTTCCATTTGGTTCACGTGGTGTGATACTGAGTCACAGGTCACACAAATCCTCAAGGACACAATATACTATTCTTCTCTCGCAACACTCCCAATTTCTCCATGGTCATCCCAGCCATGGATTTTATTGACAGCTCATTCACAGACAATATGCTCATGCAGGAGGTTTATGTCAGCCATTTGAACAACTCTCCGACTTGCCAAGAAAACTGTCAATTGTTCACTGTTGATCAACCTACTAATACAGAGGAAATGCAGTTTTACATCCCTGCCACAAGATGGACTATTTTTAAGACACTGGTTGGATTGCAACAGCGCGCCAACTCGTCTGCGACATGTTTGATGAATCATGCGCAATACACTACATTGACACAGTATCCAACAACAACTCTGGTGTGGATGAAGAGGTGTGTTTCAATTTATCAGGTATAATGGTATGCTAACATGGCATGCACGCAGACTGCCAATGGCGGTACAAATATGTTTGACAATCTCAGCACTGTCCAACAGACAAACTGACTCCTACCTTTCAACTGGGGTTGAGGGGTTCAACAATGTGAAAGATGTTGTCCAATGGTGGCATGATCACTGGAGTATTTATCCTTGCCTGTTCCCTATGGCACTGGACCATTTAACAATCCCTGGTATGTGTAAATAGACAGAGTATACATCAAATGTGTTTCTGTAATGGTGCTAAGTTGGTGGATCAACAACTCTCAGAATTCAAGGGTTTTATGGATTATTCTCCATGTTAAGTGTTTGAGGAACAACATCAACGTGTATGGTCTGACTTTATCACAGGAAATTGGGCATGGCATCTGTAAGTTGTCTGAAGTAATACTATTACCATTGTATTAAAATATGATATAGAATAAACTTGAAGGAGGAAGAAAATAGATTTGTGCAACACAGCCTCTTTGCCAGCTACCCCTATCAATACCTCTAGTGTATGCTTAACCCTTGTCATTGCCCTCAGAATCCAGATCATACTAGCACACTGCTTCCCACTGCTGTTTATGCCTAAAGACACATCCCTGAAGAAGTACTTTTGTGATTGCAAGACAAAATGCTCAAGAGTGTTGAAAGAAGTTACTCATGCAGCTTTCCGTCAGCATGAAAAATACTGTGTTATATCCACCTCTCTCTCTCTAAGACAGAGCAGTTTTCTACCATACTCCTTGGCCCACTGCAGGCGATGTTCCGCGATCTTGAGGCTGTGAAGCAAATGCATTATTAGCAAGAGTACACAGAGAAAATATTTGAATGGTTACATGAGAATAATGGTGGCACTCAGACAAAATATGAGGATATCTTTGATGGTAGTGAATATATATTGTGACTTTTCATCACACCTCGGTTACTTCTCGGTGCTCTAGAAGGTCTGATATTGAAGATGTAGACTTACCCATGGTGGATAGTGATGAAAAGGTTGTGGAATTGATGTCGAGAACTGGGGACATTTGTGTTCGACATGCTATGGTTGAACATGATAGTGAGAATGACGAGGTGAGGTTGAATGTATCTTTGAGGAGTTAGAGAACTGATGTCAGTATTGCAGACTTGGAAACTCATCTGAAGAAGATAGTGCGGGATTAGAATATGAAACGCGGCCAGTGAACAGAGAGCGTGCCAGAGACTTACTCACCATCTTTTCCAACACCTGCAAAGTAAAGTTCTGTTGTCCAGATGAAAGTGTCAAGGTATTGAAGGGATGCTGGTGCAAAGTCTGCAAGTGAGTGTGAATGTAAATAAAGTAGTAGTCAACGAGTACTTACCACATACCAAGGGAAGATGAAATGTACATCAAAATTGTAAACTCTACCATGCCTGCTTCTATCATTTGGTCTGTCCATTTGTGTAGGAATACTTTCTGTGGTGGGTTGAGTGGATGTTGGCCTAGGCATGTGTTGAGTTTCACCTCCGCCAGTACATTGAGGTTCATCTGCGCACCTGGTATGAGTAGGACCTCCGACAGTGAACACGCAAAGACTTCCACATTTTGGGCTAGGAGGTCTTTCGTCTTCTGGTGGACCTGACCTAGTGGTCCTATTGTTGTGTTGTCCACGATGTACGTATGCGGGAGCGAAAGGGGCTGTGCGTCGTGTGAATATGGGGTGATGTTCTGCACCTCCGGCTGACATGGCTGTGGTAGGCGCTGTGTCAGTGGTGGTCATGTAGTTGCAACGTGCGCTAGTACTCCCCTTGAGGGGAGTGTTTCACTCCTCACTGCGTTTCCATGTTTCTCCGCTAAGTCCATTTCCTGAGTCTCAATTGGATCCATTTGGGTGGCAGTGTGGCATGTTACTCGGGTTTGCATGTTTTCCATTCGGTTTTCATGCGGTTCGGTGTCATAGTTCAAACCAATTTGGTTATGATTAGTTCCTCGTGGGGTCATAACGTTTCAACTTGCCTCAGAGGGGATTATGATTTGATGCGTGATCTTGTTGTTTGATATCCAATGTTTGTTTCGAACCCATGATGAGTTGGTGGCACTTGTTATTTGCCTTGTTTCAGATGAGTGATGTCCGCTTATCGTCCGAGATCTTGATTGTGTCTGTGGCATAGTCAGGGGTTGCTTGGAATGCTGTGAGGAGGAGAAGACTTTGAATGTTCCTTGGCCCCTGATGTCTCTGATTTATATGGTTTCCTGCCAGCATGCTTCCGATACTGCAAAGGTGCCATTTGCTATGGGGAGGCATTGAGATGATGGTTGATAGTTGTGTAGTTGGTGTTTGATGCATTGGAAGATTGATTTGCACATGGCTCGAACATGGCACCGTCGTCGCAGAGTGCTCGGATCCATGTCTGTTTGCCTTGTGGTCCATCTAGTATGATGGGGTGTATGAAGGGTACTAGGCCACTTGTTGGTGGTGCATTGTCGATCCCTGCAGTGTAAAGGTCAACGGTTGGGTTGGCATGTACAGTCTGTATGGACAAGGTTATCTGGGGGCGGAGTTGTGGTGTGATGTACTATATATTTATTCAAGTCCATTTGTGGGGCCGCCGGTCTGCCCTCCTGAGCGTTGACCCCTACTCGTTCCACTCTTCGCTCATGAGGTCGACTAAGTGTATCTCCTTCATGGAGTCCCTGTTTATGGGTCCCAATGCTCGCATGCAGAGAGTGTGCCAAGAGGATTCCCATCTCTATCGAGTCAGTCTCCTGGCGTGGCCAGACAGCTCTTGCTCTGGTGTCTATGCATCAGGAAATTCACACATTCCTTACTCGGACTTTTAACTACTTATTTTGCACTTAGTACTCAGGTAGTGGATAAGCAGTCAAAGCACTGGCAGATCCCATTGCTTATGGTTCCCTTAAATTTGCTTAATTCACGCTTGCCAGATGCTTGGAGAGTCCACAGAAAATGGACATTGGGTAGAATTAAGCAAAAAAGAAAAAAGAAAAAAGAAAAAGTAGGTTAAGTATTGTTTAAAAAACACATCTCTTTGATGTTGTGTCCCATTGCCGTCGTCGTCGTGTCGTCCCATCCCGTTCCTGTTCCCGTCATGATCCCGTTCCGTTCCCCTCGTTCCCGTCTTCACCGTCATCGTCGTTGCGTCGTGGTGTCGGTGCCACAGCGTGTCATCGTTGTCATCGGCCTGTCTCGTCCCGTTCCCCCCATTCCTATCTTCGTCTTCGTCTGCGTCGTCATCGTCCCGTCCCCGTCCTCGTCGTTGTCGTCGTGTTGTGGCATGTGGGTGCCACAGCGTGTCGTCATCGTTGTTATCCCGTCCCATTCCCCCATTGAGGTGTCGTGATGCCACATCGCATTGTTTGTCGTCATCGTCCTGTCGATTCCTCCATTCTTGTCTTCACCATCGTTGTCGTTATCCCATCCCCTCTGTTTCCCTTGTCATTATCATCCCGTACCGTTCTCATTGTTATCGTTGTCGCCGTCGTGTCTTGGCATATCAGTGCCACGGTGCATCAGCAAACAAGCCATTGACTATACAAGACTGTGCAGGGCTTTACACCCTCACAGACCCTAAAGACAGGTACCTACCATTCTAGACTCACACAGAGCTGTAAAAGTTCTGTGGACAATATAGTTAAGCATGCTCAGTTGTCACACAGAATGCACTGACAGTGTTGTACAGACTTGCACAAACCTGTTACAGATTAACACAAAAGGCAATGTTCAATTACAAATCACCAGTACTCGAAACAGATCAGGAACAGGCACCGGACAAGCTTGATTACAAAAAAACAAATCTGAAATGAATTGGATAGGCACTAGGCCCGGAGAAAACGAAACACAGAAACCTAAAAACGACGACAGGCACCAGGCCCGGAGATAACGAAACAGAATATACCATTCCAAAAAAAAACTGCCCCAACCAACATAACTGCAAGGCCACCAGATCAGTCCAGGATTGGCTGGAAGTCATCCTGGAAAGCAATGATATTTCCGGCATCATTGGCAGGCACACTGTATGAAGTGACTGCCTTTAGAGGGGACTAAACAAGCAAAGTGATGGAATGAACGTTACTCTGCAGATGTCGCCCATCCGACTCTCAGCTCCATCGTTTTTGCCGCATGTTTGGGATTTCCGTTGATTCCGGATTGCATTGAACGGAATTGACTGTATATTTTCGAATACCCGTGGTATTCAAATTTGCGATCTTCCTGTGTGCCGGTCATGGTGTATTCGTTGATAGCAGCACGCAACTGTCAATGTAGCATTAGCACTAATAACTGATGGAGTGGAATATGTACCGTGGTTGCTGCTAAACAAACCATGACTCATGGCACTTCGCCCGCAAAAACATGGGAAAATGTCGCAGCTAAAGACGAAGAACCATTATGGAAAAAAGACGTATGACTGCATTGAACCAAAAAGGTTCAGGAGGAGAACATATCATAACATTACAGGCTTTTATGCTGGTCACAAGTCCTTCTGATATGTTGTAGATATATGTGAAAGGGATGTGGGGATGTACTTTCCAAGCCCCTATGTTAAAAGGATAAAAAGTGCGAACATGTTTTCTGTTTTCCCCCATCTTTTTGTCCATCTCATACAACCATGGAAAACCTCAATTAAGTCATGGGAATGGTTTATTATAGCATATACACTATGTCTATACACTCAGATAATTTATATTGCCAGGGGAAAGCAAGGGAATGAGGGGAAAACATTTAATTGAGGAGATTCCCAAAATAGAAATGTTGCAGGAGTAGTGGCTGCATTTGGTGCGCTTCTTGCTTATATAATTTGTCAGAACAAATGGGATCATGCCTCTATCAAGCCAGGGAGCCTGCGAAAAAAATATTCCCAAAAAGGAAACTCATTATTCCTTATTGGTGTCACCAGAAAAGTTGTAGCTCCTGTTTTTCTGATTACAAAAATCTAATCATTCTGATCTAATCTGGATAAGATATGATCAAAATGGTCGCGAAATCCTGGAAATATAAGCCTTTTGATTGGTCAATAAAAATGGCTGTGCAAAGTGGCAACCAACATTTTACAGTGAATCCCAAAGGAGCAAGATGCTGTTTTTGGTGCACTTATGCAATCCAAAATTTCAAACTCAGCCAGCTGGCAATCAAATGCACATTACCTAATGTCTTACCTAACAATGTGGAACTGCCATAGTCAGCCCCCCCCAGCTGAGTTGCCATGCTTGGCATCAAGAGGTGCAATGGTACATGCCAGAAAAATAGGTCAAAAGTCACAACAGCAAGTGACCAACCTAGTAATGGTTAGTCTATCACACATTAACAAGTGAATTACTTGCCATCCGGTACGACCAAACCTCGCTTTTGACGCTCAGCGATTGCCTCATTGATATATTTGCTGGCCTTTGTATTGAACTGAAGATGCAGGGGAAATGAATTTAAAGAGGCGAGGTCATAGTGCGAAAATTGTTTCACGCGCTCGATGACGTCGCGGACCACGGGCATACTAATCAGCAAACCAACCTTTTGGACCTTCGCACCGCACAGACGTGACAACTCGTGACAGCTCTTGACAGAATCCTCCAGCTATTCCAGAACTCCCAGGACTCTCCAGCTCCCCCAGAGACACAGCCACATAATGGCACAGCCACTCCCCAGAGTGCCCCAGCTCTCTCCAGCTACTCCAGCTCTCCTAGATTTTGACAGGACCAGGCACACTAACCAGAACTAACCATACATGACCAAACACAC